>JANHFL010008447.1:112853-166788 GCA_032468155.1 Oxyrhabdium leporinum
GCCAGGGGTGGGAACTAATGGTTCACCAATCTGATGATAAAATTAACAACCAGTTCACCCGAACTGGTGCAAACCGGTAGCAGCCCATTCTTGTTTCTAACTATACAAATTTGGCTGAGTTCCTAAAGAGTTTTGGTCTCCTTTTTCTCAATCTTTTTAGAAAAACCTAGGAAGGTTATAATCCTAGAGAAAAGTCACACATGATTGTGGAAGCATTTTGGTTCAATGAGACACCAAAGGAAAATGTTATACATCTTTTCTTGTAGGCACTTATAAATCTAAAATGAAGTTCTCAGATGCTGTAGTATATGAACATATGAAAAAGGATCTTTGATTTGTGCCATAGTTAGTCCATTTTTAATACTCTTTGTGTTGTTTGGTGGCTCAGAGTATGTCTTACAACTTGGCTCACCATCAACTCTCTACATCAATCCAACTTTCAGATTTGAGCTGCTCAGGTTTTTCATTCTAGTCTCCTTGAGCTGGAAGCGGGTCTCCATTTTTTCCTCCTTTACTTTATACAGAGAGGACCAAGACAGAAAGGAGCCATGGTGGTGCAGTGGTTGGAATGTAGTACCGCAGACTAACTCTGCCCACTGCCTAGAGTTTTATCCTGATCGGCTCAAGGTTGATTCAGCGTCCCATACTTCCAGAGTCAGTAAAATGAAGACCCAGATTGTTGAGGGCAATATGCTGACTTCATAAACTTCTTAGACAGGGCTGTAAAGCCCTATGAAACAGTATATAAGCCTATGTACTAAATGCTAAGAAAATGTAACCTTGTTCTGACGTTTTAGTAGCACAACTATTTGGCATCTCTTATTTCATGGGTATTTCATATCACGCTCTTCACAAACTCAATATACTTTTGACAGGATAGTATGTTCAAAAAAGCTTTATGCAATAAAAGTACTTGAGCTATGGTTACTCTTTTTTTCTTCCAACTTTATCACTGCCACATTTCTATTTCTTTGAACTTACTACTGTTCTCATAAAACCCTGATTAAGAAAAGGAGATAAGTCTTCAGACTCTTCAAAAGCTTCTTTTTCTTATAGTCTTTTAGGGCTGCATCATTTTTTCAACCCCTTTTAACCCCTTTTAAGGTTTGACTACCTTTTTTCATATTGTTCTCCATTATTTATTGTCTCAGAGAGACTAAAGTAATTGACAGCCTGAATCACCACTGAAATATGCCAGTCAAATTCTAACTAAAGGACTTGCTGCCTGCACTTTGTATTTTGAATTTGTTTGTTAATTACCCCATTTCAATTGTATTTTGTAATTTCCCAAGAATCATTTGAATATTGGGTGTCTTGGGGGATTGCCTTTAGATGATCCAGCAGCAGCAACTTCAACCAACTTCCAGATTGCACTGTCAGAATGTAATGAACAGAATGGTGAATTTTGGTAGGAAGACTTTAGGGTTTATTCTGAGGACTGAATTGTTTTAAGGTAGAAGTGAGAGCAATGTCTCTCACGGCCTCTCATTCCTACCCTAACATTCCCAAACTTGGGGGGGGGGGAGGAAATAGGCTTAAAAAATACAGCCCATCCTATCTGGTGACATCATAGCATCAGTTGACAGTTTCCAGAAACCATTTAGATTAGAAAGCTCAACTGCTTAAAGAGTTGGCAACAGTGGTAGACTTTGAGCACTCAGTGAACTTATATTTAAGACTGGACATTAATCCAGGCATTTTTTTCAGAGCAGTTCTCTATCAAATCTAATTACCACCCCAAAACAGTATTTTAAATACAAGCTATATTGTGAAAATCTGATTTTGAAGGGGAGACGTATATACATTTCTAAAGTAACAGATTAATATAGACCCTTGAGAAATAAACCAAAATGTTTTTCGCAGATTTACTGTATGTTTTTCTAGTTTGATTCTCTATTTCTAAATGCTTAAAAAAGGAAAATTGGGGAAATGTGTTTATTGTTACAGATACTGAAGTTGTGTGCAAAGGCCCTGCAAAGAAAGCTATATTGCATTTTAGTATAATTAACTAAGTGTGCAGAAAGGGCTGTGATGATTATCTACATTTCTAAAAATGGAATTCTTTTATTAGCAATATTGACTGCTTATGACCTGCAAAAGATTTTATACTATTTAGAGTACTCATTGAATTTAGTTGCTTCTACAGGTTTTACTCCTTGCTACTGTTATTCTGACTAAAGATAAACTTGTACAATGAATTGGACAGATGCTTATAATAATTCTCACATAGGTGTCAACTATAAATCAGGGTGATGAAAAAACAAATGATTGCAACATCATGACACAAGACTTGGTTGTTTGTTCTTATGTCCTGATGTCAGATCCAAGTGTGTATGCTAAGAGGCTTATGTTGTGATGTCATGACATGTTTCACCACATGCTTTGCCTTGCTCCTGCAGAGATGCTTATAAACTTTGCTAAATGGCTAAATGCTCTAAACATTTGTACGTCTTGATCTGTCTGTTATGAATTCCCATTAGAGTTCGTAATTTTTTTTCTGCCCAAATTTGTGTTTTAGTTTGTCTATCAACAAAAAAACGTACAAAGTGATCTTTTATTTTTTTTAAAAAAAGGTCAAATGTGTTTTTTTCTTTGTGGTTTCTCCCCTTTTGCATTATTTTAGAAGCAATAGAAAATTAATGAAAAAAAATCTAGATTTGTCTATTCATGATAATAAACACAATATAAGACAAGATCATTCTATTTCCTGTGTAAACTTAAATTGACATGCTTGCTAAATCGTAATTGGTGCTCATAAGAGTTCATTTTCCCCCCTTCCCATTTTGTATGAACATTTGTATTTGATTGTCACCAAGTACAAAGGGAAAATAGTACCTGTAATTCAGCTCACAGCTAATATTACAAACATAGGTAATATTGCGATTGAAAAATGTGATATAATTTTGTTAATTTTATCCAGTTTTACATTCCATTAATTTAAATGAGGTTGAACGGTTTAAATAATTCTTGTCTGTCTGTGTGATGCCCATACTAAGATTTATGATGCTGGCTAATATTCATAGCTGATGTCTAATTTCAGGGAAAGTCGTCTCTATTCATTAAGTAATTCTGAAATGATGTTGGAATAAAAGAATGCATGTTTAAAGATCTTTCTGCAAAGACAACCTGAACAAGAATGATTACATTAAGCAAATATTTTACAATAGCTTGAAAGTATAAATGTGAAAACCCTGCTTACTAAGGCAGTTGGAAAAGGCACATTTATTATCAAGGGGCCATTGTTTGTTCCCTTTATAGTGGTTATAATCTCTTGCTGCAGTTTTCTAATCTCATGTGTTTGCCTTAATAAGCCAGTTGTGAACAATGATGTGAACCATCTGCTCTGATAGATAGAAGGTAAGAAAAAAAAGTGGAATGACTCTAGATTACTTTAGAAAATAAACAATTCCACTGATAAACTTTCCCATAACATTCGGGTCTACTATGTGCCACTTTGGAATTTATCACTTTAAAAACTGGATTGGGTTTGGTTGGACTTCAACTCACCTGAAAGTAAATTCTGTTGACTTTTATAATATTCCATTATGGTTCTCCAGCTTGAATTCTTTAATCACATCTTTATTTTTCTGAAAATATAATGAACTAAACTACAATGAAATCTTCCCTAATTGTTTGACTTTATTTTTTTATTTATCGTTGACAATGTTAGTTAAGAATTCCTTCTCCAAGGGCTTAATTTGCTAGAGAATTGACATACAGAGAACACATAAGTAGAAGATAGCAAGAGTTTCATATATCTAATTTCCCTAACTCCTAACAGAGGAACAAACTGCTGCAAGGAATGAACAAGATCAGTAGCAATGGAAAGCTGGCTAAATTCTGCGAGGGAATTAAAGTATTGGGAATAGGGGGAGAAAAAATTACTGAGAGTTGAAATGTATTATATCCAAACTTCCTTCCATTTAAACAGTACTAGAACAGGCCTGTAAATGCTACCATAGCATTTCAGGGAATAAATCATAATACAGCATCGTGCAGTGCTTTAATGATGAAATCAGCATTTAGCTGGATTTTAATTGTTAAATTTTTCAATCAGAACACTAAATTTCCGACAGAATCCCATATCTTGCACACAAATTTCTGTCTCTTGACATTAAAATAGTTAGCATGTATAAAAAGAACTTAATCCACTTTTATTGCATTTCTAGATAAAAGTATCACAAACAGCATGCACAAGGAAGATATTTCATTGAAAGTAGATTCTAGCAAGCTAAGGGACAGAATTCATAGCTCTAATGCAAATATTATATTTTGAGGTTTTGCACCACCACCACCACCATCTCAGATACTCAAAATGTATTTAAAACTGCACTTCCAACTGATATTCCAAAGCAATCTTTGGATCCAAACTTCTTATCTGCTGTCAAAGAGTTATTGAAGCTAGAGGGCGTAATATTTTTCTCCAACATTTGAAGAATTAGGGGAACCATATCCATCTTCTATGAACCTGAGCCAATTCCCAATAATATTACTTATTTATAATTATTTATATAATGCTGTTCATTGAATGCTTCATAGTGGCATATATGTTAATAATGTAGTAAGAAAACTGACAATCCAAGAGAGTGAAACTAAGGTTGTAATCTTATGATAACTTATCTAGGCTACAGCTCCACTAAACTCAGAAGATATTTCTAGCAAGCCAAGTAGAGAATTGTGTTGCAGGTTTATCATCCTATGCAAACTTATTTGAAGTATGCTGATTTAAGACAAGACTCATGGCTTGGTAAACATATGTGGGAGCTGATTTTTAGTTTAAAATAACTTTTTCCTTATCCTATTTGCAGTTTACCTTATTGTTACTACTCCCGAGACTAATGAGCTCACTTCTGAATTAGAGGTTCAAGGACTCAGGAGGAGTCTGGTAACACCTTTTCCAACTAACAACTTTTATTAAAAGGTATAAACTGCAGCTCACAAAAGCTAATCTTTTTAATAACGTTTGTTAATTGAAAAAGGTGCTATCAGATTCTTGATTTTTTTGGGGGGGCAGCATAGACTAGCACAGCTCTCCTATGATTCAAAGACTAAGTATAGAAAGAGGGAACAACATAGATTTTTTGTGTTTCCATTTAAAAGTGACTATTACATCCAATTAATTGTAGTCCTAGGGAAGATCAGGTATAGGATTGCAGCCTAAAATATTTGCTTAAGGATGTTGCTGTAAATAAAGGTTTATCTTGTAATATGATTTAGAGAATGTTCAGACAGAAAAGGGGCTTGTGTCTAAACAGCATGAGCCTTTTCTGCAGAAATATGACCTTATTACTTCACACATATTAAATGAAAATGAGGGTAAGGGATACTCTGTTGCTCAAAATACAAGGAGATGGTGAGAGAGAGGGAGGGAGGATGAGAGAGGGAGGGAGAGAGAGAGGAAAAATTTCTATAAAATAGTATTTCCCATTTTCAACCTTCTCCTTCTACACTCTATCAATCCAAGTATTGCTCTGTATTTCATCTAAAGCCAAGCACATTCAGTTCTAGATGTAGCTTGCAGTGTTTCTTTCCTGAAAAACAAAAGTCTGCATTTTGGTAGAATAGGATTACAGTGAGCATTTTCTTTCTTACAGAGAATAAAATATAGTCCATCTACAACAATTGGGGGGGGGGGGAGGTTGAATACTTTACCTGGAGCAAACACCATGGTTCCTTCCTGCCAAGAGAACAGTATAATAAGACACCACTCAGTCATGTGTCAGAAGCAGGAAGTGAGCGGACGGGCAAAGCAAACAAGCAAATTATAAGGGAGAGTTTTGCAGTGACATCCAGGAGTGGTAGCACCTTGGACAGCTACATACACAGAACTACGCAGCCAGCCCTGAAATGCTTCCCTGCCAGTTACCTACAAAATGTACCGCTCTTTGGGGGGGAGGGGGGGGGAGAGAAGGGAGAGGAGGAGGAAGGAGCTCACTGATCAGCACATATCCCATGTCTTCGCTCACTGCATACACAGCTAGGCTGAATTCCGCAGCAACAGCAGGAAAGGGAAAAGAGGACAGGTAATAGCAGATGCTCTCGGCAGGAGAATAAAGTAATTGCTAATTATCTCTCGTCATCTTCTGTACCAGATGCAGCCAAGGTGCAACGAGCAGGGTGGTTCTTCAAGGCTAAGTTAAAAGCCTCTTATAAACTGTCTGTTCTGAGGCACTGCGACATCTTATTGTTCAGGGTTCCTCATATTAATTAATCTTTTTCCCCCAAAAGCAATCAATAACCTATAAGTTTTACCAGTTCTTGAAATTTCTGTATACTTTGATGCTGCTTTCTTCTCTAACATTTGCAGTCTATTACCTGGGACTAGTTTAATTGCAGCTACGGGGAGAAAAAGGGTAGCATGAAAAGTGTGGCTCTTGATATCTTTCAGTAACAATATTTGTGAATCCTTCCATCGATTTAACAATCAATGGAAAGATTCCATTACCAATAATCATTAACAATCTTTGTGAATCCTTCCATTGATGTATCCGAAACTAATAGCTGGGGTGGAAGGAGGGTTTTTTAAAAATATCTTAGGTTATTGCTTGGGTTATTAACCAAAAATGCCATTTTCAGTTGTTTGCCCTGAAAACAGAAACCTGCCTCCTTAAAATCAAAACCATTCCTACAAATAATAATTTTTAAAAAGTCATTCTTATTGTTAAACAATAGCAGCCCTTAAGTGTCCATTTTAAACAGATCATAGTTACTTTTGCAAGTCCATTTTTACTTTCTGTCAAAGTAATGACAGAACTATGGTCAGGACACTAAATGCAAAGGCTTAAAAACATTCTTAATTCACGCACTAAAATCAACTGTGCATCCGAGTAGAAACACTGAATAAAAATATGCATAAAGTGAGTTGCATGTTTGGTTGGTTGCTTAATATGTAAGTTATATTACAGTTTTTGTTTCTTTGATAATTTTGCAATCTATTCCCCCAATTTAAAATGTCTTCAAAAGCCCAAATCATAAAAAGTTTAGGATTTAGAAGATTAAGATATTCCACAATAGCAAGCTTAGGAATTCCCACTAATCTTAAAGCACATTAAAGGAACCTTACATTCTTAATAAAACATATAGTGTTTCTAACTTTTGTTAGTGAGTGTAATCAACCTAAGCATGTCTAAGTGTTTTAAATTTCAACAGCCTATCAGCTATCCCAGCCAGGATCCAGAGATAGAGGAAGTTTACTTTAAAATATCTGAAGACAAGTTCAGCCATTTTGGAAACTGCTAAAGTGCACAAGAAATGTGCAAATATATCTTCCTGCATATTTAATGTAACATAGGAAAAGAATAGTTAAATAAATATGCCCATGTATTTTGCATGAATACTGTACTGAATTCTGTGCTATTTCTTTGGACATTATACCATAAACGTAGAAAAATATTAAGTCATTACATTTCTAATTAACCACTTTCGTAGAGAAATCAAACCTATGGCACCTATCTCACAAATAAATAAAAGTAATCAGTCCATTTTATGCAAAAATAGAAAATATGTGGGTTGAAATACAATGCTTTTTGCTGCAAGATTAACAAGGGTATCTTATGGATTACACACAGTGTGTGTACACACACAGTGTACTGGTATGTATATATGTGTGCATGTTTGTGTTCATATTCCCTTTTCACTATGATAGTATGTCTTCTGTGCAATAAATTAGCAATGTATTGTTCTATGTATTGAGAGCTCTGACATTATGCCTACGATCTGTTGGAGCTTAGGAGTGACAGCCCTAAATGCTTCTACCATCACCGGGACCACTTTGGCTTTTACTTTCTACAGTCTCTCCAGTTCTTCCTTCCGGCCCTGATAGAGAAGCAGCTTCTCATACTGCTTCTCTCTAAAGTTGCTGTCACTTGGCAGCACTCTATGCCTATTATCACTGCCATCTTCTGTTCCTTGTCTAGTACTACTATTATGATTTAATGCCCTATCACATTATCACAAAAAAACCCTTCACTCGATTGGAAATTATTTCTGAATGATTAAAAAATGATTAACAAGGTTCATTTTAAATAAAAATGGCTGGATTAGCATATTTCCCCCTCAACCCATCCTAATTACCATAGATAAATTGTTTGGGGCAGATTTCATTCAGCATATTTTACCCAGGAGTAGAGGCAGCTACTACTGAAGTTAGTGCATTTTGATCTGAGCCAGAAAATCTGAATTTCCTCTTTTTACTTTTAAGGAAAATAAACTTTCTGATAAAAGAATCAAACTCGTACTAAGATCATGTTTTTGATTGAATACTTGCATAATGAAATTTTGAACGATGAGCAACAACTGAAAATCATCATCTAAATTAGCCATGAATCAACTTTTCATGGTCCATGAAAAGGTGGTGTGTCGGCATTTCTAATTGCTTTGTTCTAAGAAGAGAGTCTGATACAGGCTAATGCTATTTTTCCAACCGTTAGAATACACTGCACAAGTAGTCCTCAACTTACAATTGGTTAAAGCCACAACAGTACAAAGTGATGGGTTTCAGAAAGGGTGCTTTACAAGACTGGAAAAACAGCTCCATTCCTGCAGCCTACCAGAGCAGTTGTCTTCTATGCATGGAGAGGAGATGAACCCATCCAGCGGAGTGGAAACAGATCCTGACCAGTTTTTGTTCCTGCTGGAGCTTTGTTCTGTGCATGGAGGGAAATTGAACTTGGCAGGCACCTTTTGCTCCATAAGCCCAACGACACAGGAGATTGCTTAATGATCAGAACTGGAATTGTGGCCGTTGAGCAAAGCAGTCATGTGAGTGTCTCAATTAATTACAGTTTCACTCAACAACTGAATAACAACTAAAGTTTCTTAGAAACAAGCAGAGTTAAATTTAGTGAGATTTTCTTCAAAGTAAATATGAATAGAGATTCCCAGGATCAAAGTTTCCTGTTTTTGTGAACTAATCATCATGTCAGTGCAACAATTCTTCTGTGTGGAGTTCAATTGGTAGAGCTCTTCCTGTGTCCTTCCTTTTCCTACAGTTGCCTTTGCTTCTTGAAAAATATCATGGAAAGTTGGGCATGTTTCTGAAGTAGCAGAAGAGAGCTGCAAAACAAATTGATTGCCTCTTTCCATTTCTCCAGTGTAGAGCATCTCTTCATTATCCAGTGCTATCTGCTTGCAAAATGGCTATTATGGATCCAGCCCATTAAGTTTCAACATTTTTGCTTATCTATGCAAGTTGCATACCAACATTCCAGCACAGAATGTTCTAATTCCAAAATTGGCTGTTCCAAAGCTAGAATGATCCATGAAAGAACATTTTGCAGTCATATTCTCTACTTAAAATTGTGAACTTTCAACTTGCCCACATACTTCTATTTGGCAAAACCTATTTCAAAAATAATTAGATATAAAACATTGTCAGTTATTATTTTACTAATGTGCACTGTGCACAGTCTCTTTAGATCAAAACTAGCATTTTTTAAAAAAAAATATCAAAATATTGTAAGGCAAAGATTATTTGTAACTACTAACAGGCATTTTTACAAAATACATACAAAAATACATACAAAACAGAAAATGAAGTGATGTTCTTGGAAAATGTATAGGCACACCATCTTTATATATTCTAAAATATTCAAGTTTTATTTACAAGATACATTTCAAACTGTTGGCATTTTAAATATAACTTTAAGTTGCCTATTCAATGAATATTTCACAATGACATTGTAACAAAGACCATAGCTATATGCAACATTGTTTAAAATGTTAGCTTCATATAGAAATGCAAGAGATGTTTGACTCATATTAATTTATACTTATCTGACCCCTGTCAGAACATACCTATGTTCATTTAAAATGAGTTGTATTAATACATGTAAAACGATTATGTATAAATAAGTGGGGAAATGTTTTTCAAGATTTGTAAATGATCTTATTTCCTCTTACTTCATAGAAAACCCATTCTAGTTTGTTACAAATGAACCCTGTAACTGAAATAATAAAATTACTTTTATTTTAAATTAGACTAGTAAATTAATTTGAGATTGGTAGGCTAAGTGAAATTTGAACCAACTTCACAGCTAACCATTTTCTTCTGTGGAAAAGCTCCCATCATCTTCTATTAATTCCTTGGATAAATACTTCAAGAGATAACTTCATTCACTGAAAGATAATCAAAGATGAATATGAATCCTGTCCCCAAAAGCTGGCTGTAATTTTGTGAAGCGGGATAATTACGTATGAAGCACAGGCATTAAGCTGCAAGCTCAAGCATACTCATTAGTAAGCAGCAAAGTTTAGGTCAGCAAGGCTTACTTTCATATAAGATACTTTCGAATTAAAACATAAATCCCAAATCCACACAATTAATTGAATCGTCTTTATGTTGCAATTCTGTAACATTATGTTGGGAATAATTATGTTGAATTTTGTGGGACATCTGAGTAAATACATACAGGACTGAGCTATGTTCACGAATGGGATACAAAGTTTTTGAGCAACAAATACAATAGGAAAAAAAATACATTCAATTGTCTAATTCTAAATTCTTCCACTCAAATGTGGTAACTATATTGTTCTGTGTTGTTTTTTCCAAACTATAATCCATTATTCTAATTTTTCCAAGTTTCATGGAAAAGTTACTAAAGGCCTGAGATGCCAACATTTGACACTATGCTATTTAAAGTTGTATTTGAGGGTCAGGAATTCGCTTCCATAGTGAAATCTTTGAACCTGATTTCTCCTGGAACAATGCCATAATTCAAACCTAAGTTCAACTCTTTTGACTCACCAAGCTATCAGGAGCACCATAATCAATTCTTATCTAGTGTTCAGGAGCAGCAAAAATAACAATTTACTCTTTAACAATGTACTTATTAATTGGAAGTGACTGAAATGAATTTACTTTCAACCATTTTCAAATGATTGCTTCTTCTCTGTACCTTTTCCTCGTTACACTTACTGCCTGAACTCCATTGTGCTATCTGCACTAGAAAATGAACCCTTGATAATTATGCCGCCTCGATAGTGACAATTTTAATTCTTGCTAAATATCACCAAATCCTGGAATATGATAATCTCATTAGCAAGGATTTGCACTTGAATTCTACATTACTCCCAAATGTCCTTTTTTATTTCTTATGATGCATAAAAAATAATAAAAATCTTAAGTATTATTAAAGGAAATTGCAGACAATTCAGCTAGCAATCTTTTTTGCTTGTCAGGGCAGAGAAAGCAAAAAGCCACTATTAGACAGATAGCTATCAAAGGAGTCTTAGATTTGCTAAGCCTAAAAGCTGACAAGGAAGATTGTCGGAATGTTTTGGTTGCAGTGTATGAATCTTAGAGGAAATCCTTCTTTCTAATTTAGCCAAGATCTCCCAGTGGATCATGCACAATATTAAAGCGTTCCTGAAAACTTTCGTCCATGGTTCATAACGAATATATATTTGGTTCCATGCCTTCAAATAAAAAGGCATTATATCATATATAATGCTGTGTATGCTTGCAATGAGCAAGTTCAATAGGTATAATGAAGGTTAATGTAAGATATGCGTTAATAAGACTGTAAAGTACAGTGATCAGAAAAGACAAAGAAACATCAGGATGTTTTTTTAGTCATTATCTAATTAGAGATGGGCAATGGTTTAAGAGTCATCTCCTTCATAAGAAAGGCTTCAAGAGGCTACCAGATGGTGCAATGACACTGGAAGAGGCATGATCAATTTTATTATTATTTGTTGTGGTTTTTAAAAATAAAATGTATAATAACAAAATGGCCTAAATTTCAGTGTAATTTCAGGCCTGACATCTCCTATTTATATATCTGTGGTAGAGGGGGAGAGGAAAAAAAATTCACACTACTTAAACGTTGGCTATTTTGCTTCTGAAAACTGAAATCATAATCTCAGTTAACAAGGAGCTCCATGCAGCTTCATTTAGGAGAAAAAAATACCCCACGATAGTTTCTACTGCTCATACACCTTGTATCAACAATGACAGAAGATTAAACTGGAACTAAACAACTGCAGTATAAATAAAATATGAAATCTAATCACATTTTCATTACTTTTGATTAGAACACTGGAAATTAATACATTCATCCCCTACAAATTAATTCTTACACTCAGTAAAACTCATAATTTCCCATATTTTTTTTAAAAAAATACCTGTTATAGTAGACATAATTTATTAAACTGTTTGCTAACAGCACAATTTGTAGGCCAATAAATCAACACATTTTAAATTAATCTAATCTTGCTTTACTCACATGGTAGTACTTTCTACTGAAATCCATGAGACTCAGCTATGTAGCACTTGCAGTGCAATGAATCTCTAACAAGTATTTATTTTTGACTTGGCAACTCATCCTATAATTTTCCACCATTGCTCACATCTCTAATTTAGGATCTTCCTAAATCATAAAAAAAAAAACATATTTAGGTGCCAAGCAGCTAGATTCAATGAAATGAAAGTAACTTAAAGCCAAATACTTAAGACTTAATTTCACTGAGCATCGGACTGTAACACCTTCCATTCCACATGCAGTTTATTCCAATGGGGCAAGGCATGCATTGAAACCCAGTACTTTGAAGAGAGGAATAAAACACAGTTAGAGTCTGCCTTCTAAAAGATTTATATCCAACTGGACGGATGCCTTGATTAAGGTCTTATCCATGCTTGATATGAGAGGTTTTTTTTGCTGCAAACTGCAACTATATTTCTACTTTCTAAATCACACTAAAATACTCAGTGGTGAGTTTTTCAGTCCGAACGTTTTCCAACATATGGCCACTCCTCTTTTTAGCTACAAGCTATAGTTTCGAGTTGTTGTTCTGCCTCAGCGGCCATGGCAGCTGCCTGTAATTGTTCAGTTTCACTTTGGAGGGCACTGGCTGTGGTTACTTGCTTCCTTTCACTGTGCATATTGTTCTCATGTCTCTTTAAATCAGATGCTTTGGCAAATGCTTTAGTACAAGAGCTGCAGACAAAAGGTTTTTCCCCTCTATGTCTTCTTTCATGATCTTTCAGGTGGGACTTATGCTTAAAAGCTTTGTCACACATGTGACACGCAAATGGTCTTTCATTACTGTGAACCCTCTCGTGCTTTTTTAGGTCTGGTGCACGAATAAAAGACTTTCCACATACTTCACAGCTGTATGGCTTGTAGCCTGTGTGGATCTTTAGATGCTCTTTCAAGTGGGCTTGAGTAGTGAAGCCTTTAGTGCACATTTCGCAAACAAAGGGCCTATCTGCAGTATGGAGTTTTTCATGTTTTCTCAACCGTGCTTCATCAGAAAATGTTTTGCCACATGCTGGACATGCGATTTGTTCCCTATGACCATAAAGCAAATACTCAAATTTCATGTCTCCAGCTGCTGTTGTCCATGCTGGTGTCTGTTCATCCTTTACTTCACTTATGCCATCATTAAATGCTAGAGCCTGAGGAGTTTGTGATCCCAATTCTTTAGTTTCAGCAGACTCTATAGACTCTACTTCTTGACCATAGCAGTTCACTTTTCGAACTTCTTCACTCCCCAGCTCCTTCAGAATTGCTTCCTGAACTCTCAAAGTAGCAGTTGGCGATTTACCGTCCTCTTGACTAGGAGGAGTTCCTTCCATTGTCATATCTGATGGGCTATCATCGTGATCGCCAATTTCTTCAACCTCATCATCTTGATTATCATTAGAGTCCCCAATCGGTCTATTAATTTTAAGACAATACTTATTCTTTGACTGTGAATTGTCTTCTGGACTTGATACGTCCCGTTTTTGAGAACAAAGTTTATCCAAAAATCTAATACCAAGAATCTGACCAGATGACATCATTAAATTGACGTCTTCTTTCTTAACTGAAATCTTGGCTGTGTACATGTAATTCAGCACTTCCTCAAATATATCAGATCGAAGGAAATCTATTTCAATTACAGATGAGCTGTCAACTTCCAGCTTTTTGAAAAGTTTTTTAAAATAGGTACTACAAGCAGCTAGAACACACCTGTGTGCCCTGAATTTTACATCTTCTACAACAATAGCTATGTCACAAAATTCTCCTTCCAATCGTTGCTCATTTAATGTTTTCAGAAACACAGTTTTGTGATCGTCGTCATTATATTTAATGGTTTCAGACATACTGATGAAAAACTCCTAGAAAAAAACAAATTTATTTAAGTTACTTTAAGAAAATCAAGATATTGTAAAATAAAGTTTCACATTTGAATGTTTATTAAGCTGATGAACATTTTAAAGTAAACTAATAACCTTCAAATGAGCTATGGATGCAAAGCTCATTACCTATTATTGTATACATTTCACGAGAAAAAGTGTTATATTTTTCACTAATGAACTACAGATCTTATAACTAATATAAATATAACAGCTTTTGACTGGAGTTCTCTTTTACCAGATTCAAACTGCCAGAGTATATTATTACTTCTTTCATCTGAACTAAAACAAAAATACCAAAACAAAACAAAATGTATTTGAGAAAGAACTAATACAGAGAGACAAGCTATATTTCAACCAGGAGACAAAGCAGAAAACATTAAGTAAAGGGGAAAGCATATAAACAAGACCAAGATTCCGCCTTTATTCCTCACAGTTATTTATAATAAATAGAGAATAAAATAGTTTACTAAGACAAAAAAGGAAATGTAAACAAAGAAATATACCATGAACAAGGAAAGATCTTTCCTTAGTATCTGAGCAATGTTTTGGAAGCAGATTCTTATCCTGGGCTCCCTGCACCTGAAAAAGAAAACAATAACAAATCTGTGAACAAAATTCACCCGCATAACAATCCTGTGAATTACGTTAGATCACTAGGTCAGGGTCACATAACAAGCTTATGACTGGCAAGACTGGGCAGGGATTAGACTCCAGAGGCAATTTCCCAAACTGAAGGTATCCCAAATGGTGGAAATGATCACACCAAATTCTTTGTACCATTGACACTGTACATTTTTCAAAAAGCATTTTAACTGTAAAAAGAATAAGTTTCATTCTTCAGAAGGATGTGCCTGAGACCTGTAAGTTTTGGTATTTTTTTTACAAAAACTAAATAAGGGGCAATTACAGTCCTACACATTGTCTGGAAACACAATGACCTACCCAGGAGAAGAACAAATGTGTAGCAAGAAAGAGAACTTGAAGGATTTGCAACTTTTGTTGCTGGTTATGGTCCTCATGATTGTTTTGAATGGAACCACTCCAGATTTCTTGTGGCTTCTCCAAATTTAACACCATCCTTTAGTGATTCAGTAGTGATTCATTTAGTGGATGTGGCAAACTGGTAGAAAATGCAACAGAAATTATCTTATGTTGAGTCAATATTCTTTCTATTAATGTACAACACTTTTATCCTAATTTAACTGATAGCCATCTAACAAAGTTGATTTTTTTTGCAGTTAGGTAATAAAAAATTAATTACAGCACTTTTGCTAAAGCCAAGATCTTAGATTCTATTTATGTTTCACAATTTCAAAGCAAGTAATTTATTTCTCTGTGCTATTACTATTCATGTCATTAGCACAGGGGTCATCCTGGGCAGGTATTAAATACTTTCCATGTCTTTTCATTGTATTTCCTCCAAAATGCAAATAAACAGCTCCCTTACTGCTCCAGATGATGTTATCCACAGTAAAAGTAGCATTTTAATCTGATGTAGAGGACTGTCAGCAGTTGGGAATATCCTTTGAATTAAAAAAATAAGTGCATTTGCTTACTAACAGATACAGGTGCTTGGAATCATGCACACATTTGTCTAAAGCAGGGGTGTCAAACTCATGGCCCACAGGTTGGATGCGTCACGTGCTGGCTCCGCCCCTGCCCAGTTTAGCGAAGGGGGAAAAAGTCCCCATACGCCGCCGTGATGCCACAAGTTTGACACTCCTGGTCTAAAGCAAGAAACTGATTAACAGTCTGATCTCACAAAGATACTGAATATTGCTCAGTTTTTTAACATTTTTTAACCAAAGACTTGTCTTCGCTGAATTTAACTGCCTCCAAAGGTTTTTTTTTCTTTATGAGTTTAGGATTGGCCTATTCATATTAGCACAATAGTTAACCAATAGCCAGGCCTATACAAGTCATAAAGTAGGATCTTGGTTATTAACAGAAAGCTGTTTGTTGACACCTTTCATATTCACATTTTTGCTCTTTCCTATATGCCCAGAATTTCTATCATCTAAAACTGTTGATCCTAGCTTATCTGATGATCCAATTACCATTATTCTAAATTAGGATTTGTAAATCAAGAACCACCCCTGGTTCCCATATACAAGTTTCCTATTCAGATATCCAGTACAAAACAGTGGTTGTATTATGAGACAAGAAGTGACTAGAATTCATGTACAGTCATGCATTTTACCCTATAAATAAATCTGGACTATAATAGTGGATTAGAAACCAACTACCAGTAATTAAATGCTGTACTTTTTTTTTTGGGGGGGGGGAGAGAGAGAGAACCAGTTCTTTGATTTCACTTTTGCTTGGATCAATAAAAAAGCTCCAGATTATGCAAAACAACTGATGAACACAGAAAAACATACAATGATATGCTATTTTTCTTTACTGTAGTGTGAAACATATAATTTTCCATGCCTTTAGTGTATATAAAAAGGATTCTATGTTCAGAAAGATTGATCATGAGAGATAAAATCTTGATTGGGCCTCTAGTCTCTCAAGAATTTATGAATACTGTACAATATGCAGATCCTTTTCTCATGTATTCTGAATGCCTAGAGCCCTAGACAGAATGTTACCATTAAATTTCCTGGAAACAGAGAATGCCATGTATAAATTTTTTTCAAGTGGTCTTTCAATTTTAGGAGATATATGAACTCCATCATCCTTTTAGCTAACTTCTTGATAAATCTAGAGGGTACATCGGGATTTCCTCAATTATTTTCTAAACTATCTTTCCTGACAGCAAACTCACCAAGATAACAGATAGTCCAGATATTATTTTTTAATTTGTAAAGCCAAAGGAACTAAACCAAGAATAAGACAACAATTTTATGTATATTTATATAAATCAAAAGCAGGTTCTGTGAAGCTTACTGTAAGGTAAAACTGGAATTATGGTTCAAAACCAAATTCCAAAAATTACGTTCTCAGATACATTCAATATTCGACTTATGGTTGACTGTGAAATTTGCTAATGAGCTTTCGGAAGTACGCATCGAACCCTACAGATCTAAGTAACAGTGATATGTTTTTCTTGTAACAACTGGCATAAGTACCAATAAATCGAACAAACAAAATCCCTTAACGTTTAAATGGTCTGAAGCGTTAAATATGCTTATTGGGGAGATCAAAATGACTACCACGAAAACGACACCGATTTCCAAGCAAGTTGTTTTTTCATACTGAGTTTATGGCGATCTTTCGCTAAACGTAGAAAAGAGCATGCGATTCTAACGTTCACATTTTGTAGGCAAAAAAGAAAGAAATAGCAGTGCCGGCTCCGTGCGAGTAACCATGTAAGAAACGTGCACGGTGCATACTCGGTGCATGCGTGCTAGTGCCCGTGCAGGCCTCACGAGTGTGCCCCGCTGAGACGGGGCTGCAGCTAAGCGAAGTGCACAGATCCCCTCACGCGCGACTCCCCCCCATCCCTTCCTTTCACCAAGGAGGCGGAGCCCAGGAAAAGGCCCGCGCGCGCGGGAGCGAAGAAAACAGCCTTCCGTTCCAACCCCTCCCCCTCCCCCCCCCACCAGCCAGTAAATCTCGCGGCAGAGCTCGCTCCCTTGCTCGCGCTCCCCAGCATTAACGAATGGGCGGCGCTGCCGGACTCTAGTATAAGCTATTCATTTACCCTGGAGCGAGCCTTCGCCTGCCGCCGCGCTGCACGGGACTGCGCCATCTCCGGCATCCTCCTGCTCCGGTAAAGGAGACGGCGGCGGTTCCAGTAGCGCGAGGCAGCTTTTCCAGGCCGGGAGACCAACGGCGCGCGCAGGAAGAGCAGCAAAGGGGCGGCGCGCGACGGAACCTCTCCAGTGCACCTCCCCGCCTCCCTCCGGTTCTGTTGCTGCAGCAGCAGCAGCCGAGCCTCGAGTGCGCGCGCAGATGCTCGTCAAACTTACCTGCCGTGCTGCGCTTCGCGCGGAGATTCCGGGAAGGGGAGGGGGAAAGGTTGGGTTACGGTTGGCGGGAGTGCTTGGTCCAAGCAAGGATTTGGGGATTTGGGGGGGAAATGTAGGGGGAATGGCGCGCGTCTCTAGCCGTTACCGCCGCTTCCTGCACGAGCATTCCCTGGACCGCGCGCGCACGCGCGAGGCGCGCCGGAGGCGGGAACGTGCATGCGCGTTGCGAGCAGGGCGCGCCCCCCGCGGGGAAAGGGCGGGCACTGCGGGGATCTTTCTAAAAGAGGCGAAGGGGCTTGACGGCGGTTTTGAAGGGGGAGGAAGAGGAAGGCGCGCCTGCATTGCTCTGCCGCTCTTCCCGGGCTCGCGCGCCCTCGGCTGAGGCGCTTCTGGCTCTTGGTCGCTGTGGTCGGGACCGCGCGAGATGGAAGCGGTCGGCGGGGCTATAGATCCCGGATTAGCCGCTTTGCTTCTGTTGCTGCGGCGGAAGGAAACAAGCATCTCCTTGGCTCGTCTTTCCACACATTAAGTTACTTGCCGATAAATAATTCGTCTCTGATGTACGCCTATCCTAGTACATATCAGTTACATTTTACCAATAATAAAAACAATGATAAATGACAGGTTCAACCTTCAAGCTGCGTTTCATGGCATTGCTTATTTGAAGGACTGGAGAATTCCGTTTCCACGCTGAGAAAATAAATAAATCGTAAATGCTGAGACTGAAATGGTGACCGTCCTGCCATGATATCGCCCCCTCCCCGCCCTCTCCGCAGCAACTGAGCCCCCGTCCCGACTGAGGTAAGAGATTGTCCGGCAAAGATGGGGCCGGCGCTGAGGAGACAGTGCTAGAACAGGCTTTCTAGGGAAAAGAGCCATGTGCGGACAACAGGTTTGCTTGCTGACGGCTAACTTTACTATCCAGGGTTCTGGTTCTTCGTGACACACTGAATCATAAACCGATCTTGGGGAAAATATGTTTTTGTTTTGGTTTTTTTTCTGATTAAAGGAAAGAAAGCAAAGAACTGGTCCCTTCTCAAATACCCATTGTCACGTCTGCCTTGGCTGACAGATGTTTGAGGTCTTTATACATTATTTTTTAAACATCTATTGCTGTATTTTTATTTACAATTGTTTATATTGATTGATTATACCCATGGTTAGTCAAATAGTTTACATTAAGATACTTTGGGAAAATTATCCTACAGGCAGGTAAGTAAGTAAATAAATAAATAAATATAATGTATTGACGAATGAAGGCAAATATACGTGTCCCACGATATTGCAGGATCCAGTCTGGGTCAGTCACTGGGACCAGAGGTTTTGTCTTCCGAGCTTTCGGACTCGTACTGGAGCCCATCTTACAGGAGCTTCTCTCTAGCAGAGCGTTTACTGTTCTCTATGTGGTATTTATAGTGCCCATTGTAAGTGGCTTTTTAGATGTTGATTGGGATGTGTTGATGGTTGGCTTTTGCTGGCTCGTGCTGGCTTTTAAGCCATTAGCTGTTGCTTGCTTGTGCTGCCCAGCCCTCCCCTGTTAAGTATTCGATAGGCTGGTGGTAAATCAGCACTCCTGTTGACTGAGGAGGCATCTCCCAGACTTCAGTAACTTCCCTGGCTGTTTTTGTGCTTGCTCGTCCAACAATCTTAATAGCTGAAAAATTAAATGTGTGTCCTTGTTCATTGCAAGGTGAAGTTACTAATGAGTTCAGGTCTCCTCGTCTGACCGCTCGCTTCTGTTCTTGCAATCTGGAGGTAAGCTATCTTCCCCGTCTGTCCTATAAAATCATAAGGCAATTCATGCAGGGGATTCAATAGATTACATTGGAATTATGTCCCACCCCCAAGTGATATTTACAATGAATAATTTGTTCTCATATGGTAGTCTTTGGGTAGTGTGTAATACCCGCTTGCAGATCTCGGAAGCTGCATTCTACAGCTTCCAAAAGTTTTTTGATGTATGGCAGGGTGTGCCATGTGTTTGGTCTTGTACCTTGTTTCTTCCTTTTTTTCCTCTCTGTGTTGCACAGTGAATATTGAATTGACAACTGAAGTTTGGTTTATCTGGTACATTTATGTTAAACTAAAATAAATGTGTTTAGTTTGCGGTTCAATATGTCATCCAAAATCTGTTTAGAAAGTCATGCAAAATTAATTCTATAAAGCTATCCTTAATTAATTCTATGAAGCAAACATATAAAATTGGTATCAGTTGACTGAAATCTTATCAATCATGGGCTTAATTTTCTGTAACAGTGTCTCTTGCACATTTTTCTGTAACAGTGTCTCTTGCACAAAAGAAAAATAAAGTGTAAGTAATATATGAAAGCTGGTGTGGTATATGATTAAGGCCTCAGGCTAGAAACTGGGGGGCCTGTTCTAATCCCTCATAGGCACAAAGCCAATGGGATGACCATGGACTAATCACTTTCTCTTAGTTCTAAGAAAGAGGCAATGGCAAACCACTTCTGAAAATTCTTGCCAAAAAAACTGCAGGACTTCTATGGGTAGAATCAGATATGATTGAACAGGGAAAAAAGTAAGAAATAGTACCTAAAAATAAGGTTAGGCTCTGAGGTGTGATATCCTACGATTTCTAAACCTAAAATGAAAAGAATGAATTTGTAGGTTACAGAGTTGAAAGACTCCCTTGCCCATATCAATTTAAATATTCTTTACATATGTCTGTCCAGCTTTCTCTTCATTGTACTTGTATTTGGACAGGATGCAATACATTTAATCTTGGAAACTTTAGTTAATTCATGGACAGTAGGTATTTTTCACATTTTTTATATGGCTAAGCTGTAGTCCAGTCCTTCAAGCAGCATTGTATGGTACTGAACAAAATAATACAAAAAGTAATGTCATCTTTATTCATTCTTAACCTTCTGCATTTCTCCTGTGCTGTAGTGTATATTATATATTTTCTTTTCCCTTTGAACATATTTCCTCTTTATTGTTCTTAGAATCCTTTGCTGAACTTTAGTTTTCATGACACCATATCTCCAAATCTAGAGAATCTCATATTCTTCCTTGGTGAACTATCTCACTTTTCATCTCATTCATATGTTGAGAATGTTTCACTTAAGAACTTTGTGTAGCCAGAATGTCTTCTGCTATATACCATTTTATGCCATTGTATTTTAGTATCTCATTTTTAAATTAAATACTAGCCATCTTGAATTTCTCTTCCCACTAGCTACCACTGGCATGGTATCATAGTTATCATTGCTTTAAATGAAGTCCAAAGTTCAATGGCACTCAGTTTTGGATTCCCTTAGTATCCAGCTGTATATACACAATTTCCTCCATAGATCCATCTTTTTTTCTGTTTTGTCTACTATCCTTATTGGTTAAAATCAAATTAAGGATAGCTTGATTTGAAAACTATTGAAAATTCTCAACAAGAAAAGGCAGGAAGTTTATTTAAATTTAGTTAAAATTTCTGATCATTACTAAGTCGTGTATCTCTGACATATTTGTACTTTGCTTTTGGAAAACATTCACATCTCTTTTTTTATCAATAGCAGATGTTAGCATAATGTTAGTTATTTTAACCCAGATGCTTTCAAAAGCATTATTCTTTGAATTTCTTCAATGATCTGCATATTGCAAACCACATTTTCTCTATTGTGTAGTTTGGGAATACTATTAGATCCTTGTCACCACAGCTGTGGCTACAGTAATCAACACTCTAGATCAGGGTTATCAAACTCGATTTCATTGAGGGCCGCATCAGAGTTGTGTTTGACCTCAGGGGGGCTGGGGTGGGCATGGCCAGTTCGATGTCACTCATGTTGGGGGCACCTGTGGCGGCCTGAACGCTTTGCCAGTGA
Organism: Oxyrhabdium leporinum; assembly: GCA_032468155.1. NCBI lineage: Eukaryota > Metazoa > Chordata > Lepidosauria > Squamata > Cyclocoridae > Oxyrhabdium > Oxyrhabdium leporinum. The sequence goes on from JANHFL010008447.1 coordinate 134,729, forward strand.
AAATGGGCTCCTGAGCTCTGTTTTTGGCTGCAACGGCCTCCTGCAACCCTCTGCCAGCGAAAACGGAGCTCTGTAGGGCTGCCCAAGCCCCTCCTGAGCTCTGTTTTCATTGGCAGAGGCACCGCGGGCCAGTCCTTCGCTGTTTCCAGGCAGGCCAGATCTAAGCACCCCGAGGGGCGGATCCAGTCCATGGGTCTTGAGTTTGACACCCCTGCTCTACATTATCATAATAAAAGTTACTTTATTAGTTTTTACCAAAATATGATCTAGGTATCAGGGATATAACTATCAATTACATGAGGTATATCTGAATACTGAGGGTTTTGACAGGAATTCTAGCCCAACCAGTAAGACTGTTTCATATAATTTTCAAAATCATGAAGCTACAGGGCTTATCATTTTAATATATCTATATTCTCTCAGAAGAAAAAAAATGCAAATTTGAAGTCCCAGGGAACACAATTAGGGGATACTGTTGACCTGCTGGAAAATCAACATTCTTTCTAGAACTGCAAATAATTAAGAATGTCTATGCAGATTCTCAACATCCAGGTGATGGTTCTCCCAAATGTGCTTTTCAAAAGGCAACTGGATTTTCTTGGTTTTTTTTCCTTAAAAACATTTGTTACTCATCCAAGAAGCTTCTTCAGTTCTGACTGAATGGTGGGGAATGAAAATTTATAAAAATATAAATCCTCCTGTTCCCCACCATTCAGTCAGAACTGAAGAAGCTTATTGAATGAGAAGTGAAACTTCTTCGAGGAAAAAAGAAAGTCCAGTCGCCTTTTAAAAACATTTTTGAGATGATCTCTGGAGTCCTGGTAGAAACTACTATGTACAAAAAACATGAAAAGCGAAGTCTTTGAGTCTACACCACAAGTGCCAAGCGGTAAAACCTATGGAGCCCCCTTCCCCCACAAAATAGCTTTAACCAATAAGTCAAAGAAATCAGCCACATCTTAATTTACATCTCAATTACATTAGTTTCATAGTGATGGACTATGTTTGACATACTGCGTGGAAATTGTACTTGAAAGATGAAATTTAGACTGAATAATTTCCAATTTTAGATAGCTTTGAGATCATAGCGGTATGTTGCACAAAAACTGGATGCAGGCTGCGGCAGAGAACAACTTTAAGGCAGCAAAAAACCTAAGTCTTCACTTGTCAAAGCTTAATGGGACCTTCTATGGGAAGTATGAGAAACAATATATGGTATATATTATTGTTTTTGTTACAATTTTTTATTACTTTAACCCTTGTTAGCAGACCAGTCATGTTTGGCCTAGGCTGTCATATGAATTAATGAATTTAAGTCTTGGTTTGCTCAATTTTTGTGGCCATTGAAGACCAGCAAAACATCAACACTTCTTTGCATTTCCTGTAATCACAAATGCCTAAAAAACATGTCTACAGCCACTGCTGACTTCTCCACTGAGTTTGGTTGTGGGAAACTGGCATGAAATTGCCTCCCCTAACTGTGGATTTGTTAATGACAGCAAGCAGCACTGCAAGAATTGCAATCATTAAGCATTGGGAGTTGTGCCTTATGATTGCATTGCTTAGTGACAGAAATTTCAGTCTAAACGCTATCAAAATTTGAGGACTATCTGTACATGAAACTGGTCCAGAAGTGGGATGGGAAAACCTATTATTTCAGGATTATGTTTACTGTTAGATCACTGCACTGATACAGTATTTTTCTGTATTCAGCCATACATGGATGATACTGGCCTTGTACTGATGACCAGATTGGATAAAGACAATCATATTAAATCATACTGAATATGATTCTGTCTATCCTGTCTGGTCCAGAAGAATAGACCTGTTGAGAATCTTAACATCCTATGAGAGGTCTGCTTGGCTGGGGCAAGGCCATAGACCTTTTCAGTAGTGGCTTCTACATTTTAGGGTTCTCTGGCCCCATATAATTCATTCAGGCATTCAAGACCCTCCCTCCCTTCCCCACCTGACAAAATAATATCAATATTTTAACTCAGTATTATAAACCACATCAATTGGAAGCAACAACCCAGTTTTCTGTCTGGCAGCAGAGACAAAATCAAATAAAGATGTCCAACCAATCACATTAACTAGAGACTTTTCTGTCTCCGGGCTTAAATGCATGCCTCGTCCCATTGTCTTAATGGCTTCTGAATGGTTTATCCAAGCATATCTCCATTGTTCCCTACAATAGACTTGAATTGAGCATGTTCCACATATTCACTTTTAGTCTTATACCACTGGTGTTCCAAGCATTGCTTCATCTTCCAGGGCTGTTCAGAGAAGAAATATGCACTCCTGTGATCAGTAATTTTGCTACCTTGAATTGCTTTCTGTTGTAGGAGTCTAACCAGGCAACAGACAAAACAGCCTATCAGATCACTGGGGAACTCCTCAAATGTTTTTCAGAAACCCTACAGATCTATTAGAATCATGGGGTGATCTTCACAATGATCCTGGATATTTTTTTTACTTTTTAAGTTATCCAACCATAACAATCTAGACCTAACGCCCTTCATAGTCAGACCATCAAACAACCGTTGTAAGGCAAACACATTGTGAGAGTAGAATGCCCAGAAAATTGCCAGTACCTGTGATGCTTTTGCCTCGTCTCTTTAAACCATCTTAAATCAGGCAGCACAGCAACACTGGCTATAAAAGCTGTGCTATGAAACAGCTGGGGGTGTTTATGTCGGGTGTTTGTGTATAAGGAAAGCAACCTAAAGAAGGCTAAAGCAGATAGAATGTTTTTCTCCAGAGGGAGGAGTCACAGTGTTGTCTAGGGACCTGTGCTGTTATGTTTTGTGTCTTGAGCTCACAAAATTGGGTATAGTTAAGAGATGGCTATGTATATTAAGCCTGAGATTCCTTGAGATGCATCCACAATTGATATGCTGTCTATGGACTTGGTGGCTTTTCTGATCTGGTCCCTAAGCCATGGTAGTTAATTATTTGAAGGACAGCTCCGAGACCAAATCAAGAAGGCCGGAGAGGGATATTGTGTTCCTTGAAGGATTTTTTTTGCTACTATTGTCCAGAGTGCTTGTCAGCAAACAAAAAGGCTTTCGGATGTATAGTGTGCAAGTATACATGGGACTTGTACAATGAAATCTTTTGTCCATAGTTGCTGGATCTCCTTTACTATTACACCTATGTATTCTTACATATAAAGCAATTCTAAAATTCCCCTTTAACTATGGCATTGTCATCTTTTTATCTTAATAAAGCAGAACTGAAGTTGATAATTTTTCTGAAATTAAGAATATAATATAAATATTACACCCTGTATACTTGTGTGTATAAATGACTTCAAACAAGGTCGATCTTCTTTTAGTTTGTATGGTATGAACTATATACCAACAAAAAACAGACAAAATGCAATTGTTGCAAATAGGCAATAACTTTTTATTTTTTCTTCCACAGAATTTGCAACCCCTCCAACAAAAAGCAAATTCACCATCACTGAATTACCACTGTGCATTTTGTTCTTATTCTAGAAGAGAATATCATTGTGGTTTTTTTAAACCAGTTAATTTGCTTTCCTAGCATTCTTACTGTGTTAATCCCTTTGGAGGAAAGTGTTCCATGCATTGTACAGTAGTTGTATACATTTTAAGTGTTTATGTTCATTACAGCATATTTCTTAATCATGTGGTTAGAATTGTAGTCTTTCAGTATATTTGTTGCAACATTTAACAGTCATAATATTGTTTCTTGCCTTGCAAAACAATTAATGTAGTTGTAGCTTTATTATACAAACCATGTTCTCTAGTTTCCTGAAGAAGGCCAATCTTGGATATGCTTTTTGCTGGTATATTTTAGCAATTCACTATTCCAGTCCCTTCAAGGTAACCATTCTTTAGATTTTAAATTAAACATAGCTCGTTATATGGATTGAGTGTTCCAGGTACAACATAGATTTCAGGATTTTGTTTTGAATGAAACATCCTTGACTAATGTTTGCAGTATTTTTTAATTTTTGTTTCAGCTTAGCCAGAGTACATGAGCATTTCACATCTCTTCTTGTAACATTGTTACTTATATAATCAAAAAGCAACACCAGACCTTTTCTTTCTTTAACCTGCCTTCAGCCATACCCTTAGGGGTAGGCAAAAATATCAGGAAAGGACAAATTGATCCTACAGAAACTACTCTGGGGGTATTCAGAAAGCCAAGTTTTTGTTTTTAAAAAAATGAAACTTTAAGAATTAAGCAATTTAGATACTGCATGGAATATTAGATTATTGAACTGCTCCCTATAATCTGGCTGACCAAATTACAGATTTTATTTATTCAAATGGAAAAGAGCTTTCCTTTTTGTGGGTTTACTAATGCTTATCTGAATAGGGTTTTTTTCAACGTATTGTACGCCATGGGGACTTTTACTGTTTTAAAATTGTTTAAAATTTTTAGCGTTTGGGCCTATTTTTGCAATTTGACTTCTAGTAGTATACAACATCAACTACCAGTAAGGAACTGCAGCTGTTTCCAATTCCTTGAAATGTTTTTGTTCTTCAAATGGAAGGAATATTTCAACACTCAGACACAAAGCTTCAGGTAGCTTCAGCTTTATTCCAAACTCAAAACAACACCTTTATTGTTTAAAAAGTACTTCCTTTTTCTTCTTTATCAAACTTATTTTATTATGGCAATACATCCTGGTATATATTTGGGTACTTTATTTCAACATACTACAAGTGGACTAGGATAAAACTGATTTAAGGCATTAGTTTTTGATTTTTCATTGTGGAAAGTAAGGTTTATGCTGCAAAGAGCAAATGTCATGCGCAAATATGAAGCCCAAAGCAAGAAAAAAAAAATAGAATGATTGGATGAGCATTGAGCCCAAAATTATAATAGTAAATCAGGTAGGATAACTCTAGTATCTCAAAGAGGAATGTTTATGGATTTATAGCAATAATTTTAATAAATCACAAATGTTTGTTTACTTGCAAGTTCAGTGAAATCATAATTTGTCATACTTTGACTAAATGGGCTCAAATTTAAACTCCAATACAAACTGTTTAATTTACATAACATCCAAATGCCTTATCCTTTGATTCAGAGGCTTTTGGAAATAGTGAATGCCCTCAAATCTACTAAAATTGTGTTTCCTTGTGAATTGTGTTAAGTAGAATTTAATCCTTTGTAAAATGTTTACAATTACAGTGGGGGGAAAGTATTTGATCCCCTGCGGATTTTGTATGTTTGCCCACTGACAAAGAAATAATCAGTCTGTAATTTCAATAGTAGGTTTATTTTAACAGTAAAACAACAAAAAAGTCCAGAAAAATGCATTTCAAAAAAGTTATAAATTGATTTGCATTTTAATGAGTAAAATAAGTATTTGATCCCCTATCAATCAGCAAGATTTCTGGCTCCCAGGAGTCTTTTATACAGGTAATGAGCTCAGATTAGGAGCACTTTCTTACAGGGAGTGCTCCTGATCTCATCTTGTTACCTGTATAAAAGACACCTGTCCACAGAAGCAAGCAAGCAAGCAATCAGATTCCAAACTCCACCATGGCTAAGACCAAAGAGCTGTCCAAGGATGGCAGGAACAAGATTGTAGACCTACACAAGGCTTTTTATGCAGTTAACAAGATGGAATGGGCTACAAGACTATCGCCAAGCAGTTTGGTGAGAAGGTGACAACAGCTGGTGCGATTATTTGCAAATGGAAGAAACACAAAATAACTGTCACTCTCCCTCGGTCTGGGGTTCCATGCAAGATCTCACTTCGTGGAGGTTCAATGATCATGAGAATGGTGAGGAATCGGCCCAGAATTACACGGATCTTGTCAAGGCAGCTGGGACCATTAAGTTACCAAGAAAACAATTGGTAGCACACTACGCCTTGAAGGACTGAAATCCTGCAGTGCCCACAAGGTCCCCTTGCTCAACAAAGCACATGTACAGGCCCGTCTGAAGTTTGCCAATGAACATCTGAATGATTCAGAGAAGAACTAGGTGAAAGTCTTGTTGTCAGATGTGACCAAAATTGAGGTCTTTGGCACCAACTCAACTCGCCATGTTTGGAGGAGGAATACTGCCTATGATCCCAAGAACACCATCCCCACCATCAAACATGGAGGTGGAAACATTATGCTTTGGGAGTGTTTTTCTGCTAATGGGAAAGGACAACTTCACTGCATCAAAGGGATGATGGATGGGGCCATGTACCGTCATATCTTGGGCGAGAACCTCCTTCCCTCAGCCAGGACATTGAAAATGGGTCATAGATGGGTATTCCAGCATGACAATGACCCACAACACATGGCCAAGGCAACAAAGGAGTGGCTCAAGAAGCAGTTTAAGGTCCTGGAGTATCCTGGCCAGTCTCAAAACCTTAATCCCATAGAAAATCTCTGGAGGGAGCTGCAGGTGGGAGCTGCAAGTTTGAGCTGCCAAACGTCAGCCGTGAAACTTTAATGCCTTGAAGAGAATCTGCATATAGGAGTGGGACAAAATCCCTCCTGAGATGTGTGCCAACCTGGTGGCCAACTACAAGAAACGTCTGACCTCTGATTGCCAACAAGGGTTTTACCACCAAGTACTAAGTCATGTTTTACGAAGGGGTCAAATACTTAGTTTACTCATTAAAATGCAAATCAATTTATAATTTTTTTGAAATGCATTTTTCTGGAATACTTTGTTGTTATTCTGTGTCTCATTGTTAAAATAAACCTACCATTAAAATTACAGACTGATCATTTCTTTGTCAGTGGGCAAACATACAAAATCAGCAGGGGATCAAATACTTTTTTCCCTCCACTGTATATCATTTAATATATGTAGCTAGATATTTTAAAAAGTGACATATATTTAAACATTTTGGAGAATATGCTGAACAAGCTATCAATTATTTTTGTACTAATTTTAAAGGTATGAGTAATTGATGAATTATGAAAAATACATCTTAAAAGGTTTTAGCATTAGCAATAGCACTTAAGACTTATATACTGACCCACAGGGCTCTACAGCTCTTTTTGGGCAGTTTACAATATCAGCATATTGCCCTCAATATGAGTCCTCATTTTACCGACTTCAGAAGGATGCAAGCCTGAGTCCACTTTGAGCTCCCGGTCAGGATTGAACTCCAGGCTGTGGGCAGTGTTAACCTGCAATACTGGATTCTAACCACTGAGCCACTAGGGCTCTTGAAAAATAAATTATCACATTTAACCAAACCAAAAATTGTTTGAATATCAGTAAATGAAGTGAACACAGAACTAATTCCAATACATTAAATATCATGAACATGGCTAAAACCACTAACATGTCAAATAGAAGCATATTTTGACTTGGCAAGCTCTATGAAGATATGCCAATTTTCTGAATGGTAAAACATCCACAATTTTTATAACAGTCTGGCCTTTTTAAACCACTTCTTCAGATTATTACAGCATTGCACCTATATTGGTTACTTTCAAGTCTGAAGCTAAGGTAAGCACCTGAATGGTTCTCTGAGGGCACACAATCTCCCACTATCAAGGCTAGGAAGAGAATGGCCTCATTTCCATTAATACAAACAGGTAAAAGAAAAGGGACTAGAATTTAATCTCTGGAGAAAATAGATACTATAATTATGCTTGGTTTTTGTGTTGTGCAATGGACTAATCTTTTGATTATATGGCTTCGATTGTACTTATAATAAAGCAACTTTCTGTCATAATTGAAAGCTTTTACAGTAAGAATCAGTGTGAGTGAAAGGTTATGATTTTATTGCTGTGTTTAGAGTAAAATATTTAGCTACTAAAATTAATTCTTACTGTCATTTGTTTTATAATTATATAATAGGTGAGAGGCACTGAACATATAAATTGGACATTTGGCTCCAGACCTGCACAAGCCCATGTATGTTTTCTGTCTAGATTGACTTTTTTATTCTGAAATACTTATTCTATTCTAACTTAAATAGCCTTTCTTCAAAGTTCCTGCAGTTGAGCTGGACAGTGTGTATACTATTATTGACATAAATAACATTTTAGATACTCCATTATTTCAAAGCCTATTAAATGAAGTTTATTACATCTTCTCTTCAGTGAAAGATATCATGCCTGAATTGTAAATGAGCAACTAAATTCAAACATCAAAGGCACAATACTTCAGCATTTCACTGACTGATCACAAAACACATATTGAATTCTTCCAATATAGCATTTGGAGCATTTTGGCTAGATTTAGAATATAAAATACAAAACTATTTTTTAAAGCTAGTGCTCAAAAATATTTAGTTGATCATGTTCCTCATTAAACTTACATGAAACACATTACATAGAGATATAATACAGAAGAAATCAAAGGGAAGTTCTATGTACAAAATCGAACAAACAGAATTAGTTTTTACAATTTCTTTCAGTTTTCCCTGACCTTCTATTTGTACCTACCTAAACTATATTGAGATTGTATGAAAGAACATCTCTTTAACATAATATATGTCTCTGATATTATACAAATAGTAGTAACATTTAAATATAGCAAAAATATTTTTAGACACAGACCAGTACAAATTTAGGTGCATTTACCACTTTTATTTTACTATGCAGAAACATACATTCGCATGTATTGTGATGAAACTGACAGCATAAAGAACATAGGATCCCTTTAACTTGATGTGATAATAAGAATGAAATAAAGTGTTCTGTACGGTTTAAGGCTTAACTCTGACCTAAGTAAGGAACACTGACTAGACTTGCAAAAGAAACATCTTTCTCTGAGAGTGGACAGGACTTGGTTTTGAAAAATCACATTTTCAGATGAACATAGCTGAGATGCTAAGGAAAATATATATTTTCTTCAAATAATCACAATGCAAATTTATAGATTGAGACTTTAGAAAAGTGATTTCTAACTTTAACAATTCTAAAAATCATTAGCTATTAAGGGTTCCAAATCAGATAAACAAAGCATATTTTATAAGCATTTAAATAAGATTAGAGATTCACCATTGTTTATATAACAAGAATAATAAAACCAAATTATAACAAGTATATGATTCAACTTATTTGTTGAATAAAGTATGTTATTGGCACATCTAATGTAATAAAACATATACATAGTATCTGTACAGCTTCTACTATTGTAGTGTGATCTTGATTTCCCATAAACAAAAGTTTGCGCACCCCAAGAAACTGTGTTTAGACTTTCAATAATAGTAAAGGCATGAGCTGTTTTATGTGTAGCATAATACAATTGTTTTAACTGTTGATGAACGTGCCATTTAGATGTAAAGTTGATTTAGGAAATAAAAATGCTTTTTTGTAATTTGTTGTTTCATGCATTAGATTATTAAAGCTGATTCAAATTGCTGTAACTGGGGAATTTCTGCCAGTGTCCTTAATTAGCAATTAAAATCAAAATCTTCCACACTGAAAATTTCACTGGAGAGATGCAAGTCAGCTCGGTTAGAACCAAGACTCCACATAGGCTCTGATATTCCCATTGATGAAATTCATAAGAAAGCTACTCTAATCCTGCAGTAGAAAGAGTATAGTTAAATTCCATCCATAAAAAATATAAAATAGTAAAAATAAAATCACAAAAAGAATTGCAAATATTTCTATACAAAAGAACTCTTTAGGCTTATGCAATGAGTCATAAAAATAGTAAGCTGAATTCAGATCTTTATTTTCTGAAAATCTATACAATTGTATTGATGGTCTTTTTTAATGAGAGTCTTTTGATGACAAATCTATATAAACAATGTTCCAAATTCAATTCTTGGCATCTGTAACGAAAGGACCAACTACACGCACTAGAAAGATTTGATATTTGGGATAACTAACAGAGTAGTTATTAGTGGCCATGTAGCAAAAGCCTCAATTCAATGTAATAACATTGGTAACACTCCATATAAAAATAACTGCTATATGTACGCTATATGAATACAATATTTGTAATTCCCAAATGTTGTTTTATAAATAATTTCATAATTCGGTTGTTGTTCAGGCTCTGCTCATACTCCAAGACTCATCTTTGCTCCTTCTTCTCTTATTTTCAACTTCCTCACATATTGTTAAAGCTACAGGCAACTGATTTTTGAAAAGTCTAATCTTTCATGCAGTAACACATAATTTTTAAGAACATAAGGAAAACTTGTTTGAAATTATTATACTAGCAGTTCAAACAAAATAAAAGCCAACTTTTTTTACACACAATATTCAGCTTTTGTAGAGTATGCAAGTATCACTACATCTTGCAATAGCAGGTTAGTATGCCAAACATATTCTAGCACATGCATATAGTAATTGCATTTAACACTCCAAAGCTAATTTAGCAAGAATTTGTCGCCATGCCTTTATTCAATCATAGCAGCAAAAAATTGCATGTCATTGTCTCCTTTTAAGAAACAATCATAAAAATTGCCAGAACTTATATTAGGAAACTTAGAAAAATGAAGAGTTTAAAAAAGGTTATTCACAAACAACTTTGTAGTCGAAACTTAAATACTGGTATTTCAGTTCAACATACTTGCAAGCTTTCTCAGGCAGAACAATATTTTACAATTAGAAAATGCTTTCTTTGCCCACAAACTGCATAAGCAATCTTCAGGACTGTCAACTTACAGAGCTACTTCATGGAAAATGCATAGCAACTAGCAAGCAGACACAAGCAAATGGGTTTCTCCTATTTGTCTAACTGGCATTAAGATAAAGAAAAAAATGTACTACTCCGTAAAGTTAATCTAAATAGCCAAATCATTCATTTTGTGTGTGTGTACAAAACATAGTACACATGCCAGAAAGAATAAATAGAAAGGATTAATGATGGGTTCAGGGAGAAGGAATGATCTTTGTCACATGCCAGTCTGTGAGTGCCTGGAAAAAATCTAGTCCTCTTACCTGTAGTCAATCCTCCCCATCTTCTGGTGTGATTTCTGTCTCTTTATGTACCACTACTTTGGTCACTGACATGTCAGGGTGCTGCTCTTTGGCCTCTTTAATTGCCTGAGCCAGCGCCTAGCGTAAGGAAACCACAGAAGGGCAGAAAGGAGAAGGAGGTGGAACATGCATGATCAGTAGCAAGGTGCAGAGATTCATGATTAGATTTACAATTTCCAAATGAGGAAATGTGACTCAAAATAGACATTTTACATCTGAACTGAACTGTAATATATTTTAAAGACCCACTGACACTAAAACAGACTTTTAAGTTTACAGAAAATAGACTAGATTGGAGCTAATTTTAGAAGCTAACATGTCATACCTGATCATGGTCGATGTCTGCATCACCCGTTATCACAATTCGCTTTTCAATTCTTGTCTCTGAAATGCCTCCTTTCACTGTCTTAAAGGGGGGGAAAAAAAGCAACTAAGGCCTCAAGATAAAGGAAGTTTACTGCTTTTTTCCGCTGGGAAATTAGAACGTTTTTGCCTTTATTCCAAACTTTTCTTTTTAAAGGCAGGTTGCTAAATGCAAAATGATATTCCACACTTAAGTAATACATATGATCAATATGCTGTTTAATTTTCATAATACCAAATGTAAAAGTGTGCAATATGTATGTGTAATAGGAACAAATTTCTGATCTCAAGGATAAAAAATGTTTTCTCTCATAATGTTAAATAGAAGCTACATCATAAACAACACTTTTTGGAATTTATTGGATAGGTAGATCACTGGCTATTTAAAAAGTGATAGTTGTTTATGCTGAAGATGCAATACACCGAAAAGCACATTAATACATGTGATTTGGATATGTGCCCCAGGAAATTCTGTAATGATCTAATGTTCTTAATATTGTTAAAGGAGTTTAAACTTAAAAGATGTCAGTGTGTTGTTGAATTTTATTCCTAAAATTTGGAATTGGTTATAAAGAACTTTGGGTCAGTTTTTAATTTATTCTTTATGTGTTGCATTTTAAAGCATTAAAATACATTTTAAAAAAGATTAAGCCATAAAAAGCCTACGTAACTATGGCTTCTATTCCAAGGTCAACAAATAAATGATTACTTTAGTTGTTTCACTCAGATATTTCTATATTTAACAATAAACCTATGCCTATAGTGGATAAAACAAATTTTTGATACACCTACTTTGGTGATATGTGTAGTAGTTGTAGTACTAGTAGTTTCAGAAGTAATAGTCTGTGCACTCATCAGAACTCCTGGTTCAGAATCAGCACCAGAATCCACCTAAGAAAAAAAATCATACAAAATGATAAATGAATTCAAGATTTGAATTATTTGTATAAAGTTAGCAAACATTCTACTATGTAGTAGAATTTAAAAAGTTCACTTCTTTCAATAGTCTTTCAATTGTCCATTTGTTTAGGACTGAAAACCAGACAAGGACTCCTAGCAATATTGTATCCATCTTTTATTCTTTAATCCATCTGTTTATTTATTACGAAGGCACCTTTCATGTATTCAATATTTTAATGTTATTATACCAACAACTTTTTCAATCAATATTTAAAAATATTTACATCATAAGAATAAAACTTTTTTCAACATTACCAATGATCTGTTATTTTAAAAAAATGGTCTTAAACCATTATCAGAGGATTTTTAGTTCAAATGAAGTTTAATTTTTTATATATGTTGCTCTTGTCACCAATCTGTTAGCTTCAGTGCAAATTTTATTGTTTGTAGAATCTGCTCGTGTTTTTCCAATCTTTTTATTTTAGTACCTTACCTCAGATGATTCATATGTAATAGTTTTTGTTTCAGTATGGACAACTGGGACTTCTTTCATAGAAATTTCCAATTTCTCTCCACCTGGAGAAGCACTGCCCAAACTGACTGTCTCAGTCTTCGCAATGGACGACTGTTCCAATGAAATGTAAACGTAGGACACATTAAAATTGATGATTTTCTAGTATTCCAGAGTAAAATGTACATGAATGTTCTTGCATAACAAGAAATATTTTAAAAGTACGTAAACTTACACCTAAACAGCATTTTTATCATTATTTATATCTAAATTGAGAACATATTTAAATAGATATATCTTTTTTCATTTAAAGCTTATTTTGTTGTAGCCCAAATTTACATAAGCTTATTTTCCTTTAAATATTTAAAACACGGTTGAAATCATGAAAAGATTGCATATGCGGCAGTTTACAGTTAGAACATTCTAATAAATCAATTGGGAAGTGTTTTCAGATTTGAAATTAGATAGGATAAATAGGTAGTGATTTTTCCATGGAAGATTATACTTCACTCTTTGCTCTAATAAAATATGTTCTAGTATCAGCATTAAGCTGTATTACTTAGTCCAAAATGCTTCTTAAAGAGTGCATATGCTAAAAAGTAAAAAGAAAAATAATAAATCTAAAAATGAACGTTGCAACAAGAATCAAGATGCCATGCGTGTAAAGAAGCATTGTGTTGCTTTCTGGTTAATTTTTAAAATGTTCAATGTGATTTGCAAAGAGTCCCAGGAGTTAAAGGAGAAGGCAAACTTTGTTTTTAACGTCTGCATGGAGAGATGGAAGAAAATGAAACAGCAGAAATCACTATGAAAGAGAATTTCTGCATCCTGCCTTGGATGCACATGCCTTCCATATGGATTATGTGCTATTTTACATTAACTCAGACATTAGCCTGTATTCACACATCAAGGGAAGCCCTGTCTGTACCCGTGACTACAGTTATTCAGGCAGCTAGCCTTAACCATATAGTAGCCATGTCACCACATTTAAATCTCATACTAAACCAAATAGTGACAATTGATGAAAAGGACAAACTGACCTTGCAAGCCATACAAGAACAAATGCACGTGAAGCTGCCTTAAGAAACAAACTGCTCACAATAACAATGTTAGATGCATTGCACAACTTCCTTAAAGAAGTATACAGTAATATCTTTTTGTTCAGAATCAGCAAATTAGAATCAGTGTTTAATTACCTCAAAAAGAGGTTTGCTTTCTTGCGTATTCAAAATATGGGCTGATTTACTCTGCTCCTCTTGTAGATCATGAGAAATGGTAGCAGTTTCTTCCTGTTGGGTTGCAGCTTTTTCCTCTTTAGCCCCCTCAGTGATAGCAGAGCCCTCTTTCCCTCTGATGCTAGAAGCCACATGAGATATTGCCTGCGCTGTAGCATCCAGCTGAAGGCCAGACAATTTAGCAGCATCCTCACTTGCATGCAAACTCATCACATGTTTCTCCTTGACTATTAAAGTTTCCTGCACAACCTTCTTGATGGCCTCCTGCTGTTGCTCCTCTGCTTCTTTTTCCTCATCAGTTTTTGTTTCTGTTCGCTGCAGGAAAGGCAAGTTAGTATTAAAAGCTAATGTGTAAAATCTACAAGACCATCAAACTTGACCAAGGGTTTGTTTTGCATGCTTTTACTTTCTGTACAGGTGATCCGACTGTTCAGAAATTCCATGTGGTTTCTGTTATAAGGACTAGGGTTCTGAAGAGACCTCAGTTTGAAGGGCAAAATATGATTTGGATTTACATGTAGCATGCTTGGACTATCTGTTAAAATAAAAAAATGCTTCAGAAATACCTTAAACCAAATTATATCATGTTGTAGCATGATCATGTGATTAGGAAAAAGATGCAACTGCCTTAAGATGCACCTGACATGTACATTCATATCCTTGCATGTTCCAAATTATATTCTGCCCTTTAAATCTGGATATCTGCATATCACTAATAAATATGAAGTCCAATTTTATCTTTCATATACTTAAATTCTATCTCAAGAATAACAAATTGACTGCTACCTCCCATTTCTGAATTTCAAGTTTACATGTACAGCTTTAGGAAGGAAAAGTATCCAGCATGTGCATTAATGTTTTCCATGGAGATCCTAAAGATACTTATGTGCAAAATAACAAAGGAAAACTCAGTGTTGCAATAAAATAATACTATGACCCATCAAGGGATAATCACTAAAATCTAAAGATGAATCAGATGGCCACCTGTGCCCAGCTATGTGAAGTAGCTGTAACCCCTCCTATGAACTCAGTTGGTTTTCTTGCAGATTCTATTAATGTGAAGATACCAGAACCATCCAAAGTTTTTTCATCGGAGAGTTGTTTTGTCTAAACAGACAGAGAAATATATAGTCATAGGCATATGGACACAGAAAGAGAAACAAACACACACACACACACACACACACAGTTAACGTTAATTGACACAAATAAAGATAAAGGAGAGGAGGAAATGTGACAGGGTTACAGAGAGAAAATAATGGGAAATAAATTAGCACAAGTCTGTACTGAATATAAGCAGTAATACAAACAAGCAAGTGGTTAGCACTAGGATTCTGCTGGTCTTGTAAAGCATTATTTTCTCTTCAAAAACAAGCAATAGCAGCATACTACATTTCAGTAAGACTGATCTTTAGTTTAAATGCCTAATGTCAGCTTTGTATAGTGTTAATTGACTTAAATCATGAAGAAATAATAAAAAAGCTGGGTTGGCTGTTGTCAAAATAAGGCCAAGCAGAAAAAGGACTAAGAGGCGGGGTAGTGCAGATATTGTCTAAAAGTCATGCTTTGTTAAACTGGATCAAAGTTGTATGTTACCACTACTCTTGATGCTGATGACTCAGTGACATAGTGAGCAGTAGCAATGGTAAAAGATGGCTCTCTGCCATGTTTCCTCTCAGGTTTAGTTTTCCAACCAAAAGTGTCTCCTTTCAGTTGTTCACTCTCCAGCAATTTCTCAGCTTTGGCCGTCTGTACACTTCCCAGTGTATCAGGCAACTGGAAATCCTGATCAGACTTCAATGTTTTCTTCAAAGTTTCTTCTTCTGGGCTTTGGAGTCGGGAGTCTGCTTCTTTAATTGGTGTCAAGGACTCAGAGACCCTCCTTTTGGCATCAGATAATTTTCTGGCCTTCTCATCAGTTACTGGTTCTAGAATTTCATATTCTGCTACTACAGGAATGATTTTCATAGATTCTGGAATTGCTATCTCTGTGTTTTGAAATGATGGCAGAACCATTTTTTCTCCCTCTTTTACTTTAGTGGTCATGGTTACAATTTTCCCAGAAACAGTATCATAGGATTTTCCTAAGGTATACATTTTCTTATTGTCATCTTTTGAGAGAAATTCACCTTCCAAGTCCTCAAAGCTCTGTATGTCAGTGATATTGTGTTTTAAAAGCTTGGGTGAGATGTCACCAGTTTTACTGCTCGCAGTCATTAATTTGTATGTCACAATGGTTTTCGATTCACCATCAACTATCTCAATGGGTACTTTGTCTACAATAACCCAATCCTCAGTGCCCTATATTTGAAATATAAAAGCTCAATTAGAACAACTAAGAGGTTACTTCTATGTCAGGAAACTAAAATATTAACACTTTTTAGGTGATTACAATAGCTACTTTATTAACATCCACATTTCTAAAGTATTTTCATAACCCAGAAGGCAATATGAATATTTCAAATTGTGACAACTAAGATTAATACATAATACAGCAAGGGGCACCATACCATCTTAATATTTTACACATTTTTAAAAGTGCTAGCTAGGGGGTGAAAATCATTTAGTTTTTAATTTTCTTCAACAGAAAACACTGCTGTTTTAAATGCAAAGTATAGCTGTTTGGAGAAATAAACACTCACCAAACATCTGTAAATGTAGCTTAATACTCCAAACCCAGTTCTATGAAGTTATGTGGTCGAAACAATTTCATTTGTATTGTATTCATTTGTATTCATTGTATTTTACAAATGGAGGCAAATCATTCTGCTTATTAAAATATTTTGTACTCTCTAAAATACTGCAAATGTTACAGAACAGTCTTTAATTGTTCACTACATAATGCATTTTATAACTTTATATAAATAATCAATACATTATACTCTGAATATTCAATTGCAAGTATATGCTGAACCATCAATTTCATATACTTCCAAGAATATATATTTAATTGTGCTCCTGAATGACAGTCCATAATGTTACTAATCAAAATACATGGTGTAGCTTGTTGCTTTCCTTTGCTTTAGTTAAGAAAAAGAGATGAAAAGCAGATGATTAGAGAAACAGAAGTGAAAGACAGTAACAATGGGGTCCCCTCTATTATTCCAGATTTGAGATAAAATAATTGAAAATACAGCTTTTCTAAAAGCATCTCAAGATTCTGCTGTTTGCAAAATCGTATGCCTTGTGGAGGTAATGGAGAATTCTTTTTCTAGTTCATTTTAGCTCAGTACCTCCTCATTTTAAAAATGATTTATAAAAGTTTATAGGGTAGGATCACCTTACAACTGTTATTACCCCTCTTTCCTGAATGCATACACGGAAATATACTAGATAAACTTGGAAATGTTTGTGAGCATTTCTAGTCAGCATAATATTTCCATTCAGGCCTGAAATGCATCTTCTGAATTCTACCAAGCTAAACAGGAGTAGGTGAAGTACATTCATCTGCAGTATCCTACCCTACTTTATATAAACGTATTTATGTACAGACTCGATTCTTGCTGCCATTTCTGAAGATTCTGCCTGAACAATGAAAATTGCACACATAAGAATGAAGAAGTTCAAGCAATATTTTGATAAGCATGCTTCTTTACTATAAACACATCTGGAAAATATATTTGCTGTAATAGTTAGAAGCAAATCTGATTTTTAAAAAAATCTTATAATGAAATGGATTCTAAAGGCAGTTGATATCGCTTATTATTTTCACGGAGATGTTTAAATATGTATATATGCAGATGTCCAGGGAATAAATGAGACTCTAATCTCTGAGAACCATGCGAAGAAATCTGAAAACAAATCTAAATCAGAAACCTTTGTGATACATTAACCAGACCTTTAAAAATGTACTACCAAAAGAAATGTGATGTATTTATCAAATTATCACTTTAAGATGTAGCATCTTTCAGTAATAAAAATACAGACTTTCCTTTTTACCTGAGAATCAAGAAAGGCCGTGCTTTCCTTCTGTAAAAATATACGTTTTTCAGATTTTTCTTTATCTTCTTTGGTCTAGAGGACAACATATCTATCATCAAAATCCATAAGAAGGTTGTTGGAGTATAGATTCTTGAAAAACAGGCAGATATGCACTCACCTCGTCAGGCACAAGTGGTTCAATCATAGGGGCTTCTTCATGTCTTGCAGCAAGCCGGACTGGTGATGTTGAAAGTCTCTTTTCCCATTCATTAGTCCCTGAGGTATCTGTAGTGGTTTCTAAGAATGTCCGTTTCAGCTCACTTATATTGGTCTGGTGTTTCATCAGATCTTCCTGGGTTTTATCTAGTTCCTGGTTTTGGAAAGGGGAGTGCAGCATTTTTTTTTAATTTGAATTGACACGACAGAAAAATGAATATATTTTTGAAGTCAATCACCAAAAAGCCTTGATGAGATTAACTCTCACAGCACTAACAACACTCTTGGCAAACTGGTGTTTTAAAGGAGAGGTGTACAGAGATTCTTAGGACACTTCACACATAACAATGTGGCAAGAGCATTTGCCACTAGGTAGGATTCCTGTCAGAGGTTGCAGGCCAATCCAAACTCCCTGCCAACTGAGCCTATGTTAAATGCATTCATGAGCACCTGTACTTTGTACATTGCTCTGTAAGTGGAAAACATTTCAATATGCAATGTGTAAAGTAGTCCTCATTCATGTGAACATCAAATACTTTTAGGGGAGTCAGAGTTTGCACACATTCCAGAAAGAGATTTTGAAAAAAATCTATATACATATGCAACAGAGTTCTAAAAAATAGTATAACAGAAAATTCTAATCTTAACATTTGATTAGCAAGTAAAAATGCACATATCATGCATATACAAATTCACACCTTAACCACTATATTTAAAACACACATAGAATACATGCACTAATATATACCCATACCAACCTCTAACATAAGATTACTATGTTTGATATACACATTTTCACCCTGTATGCGCTTAATCAGACTATTCTGAAAAAACTGAAAAAGAAAAGGAAATGTGAGGACCACAATATTCAAAGAATGTAAAAATGCTGTTTTAAGCAATGTTTGTAAATATTGTGGGAATATGAATAAACACAAGCAGCTTAGCCACGGAGGACAACATACACAAAAGGCTTTCTTTCACTTGCCTCTGCTTTGAGATCAACATCTTCCTCCTGATCTGACTGTTTAGGTAGGGAAAAAGACCCAGAAAATATTATTTTACTAATAAAAATCATTTAATGACTATCATCATCATCATCATCATCGTGTTTTTAAATGGTTCATACTCATCAAATGAACAACATATATAATAGGTATTGAAATCTCCTTCACCCAGATGTATCTGTTTTAAAAGCTATTACAAAATATTTTGGGAGTCGCCAGAATGTATATATAAACAGAGATAACTGAAATTAGTGGAAAACTTTTTCATATACAAAACTATTTATACACTCTCATAGGACATACCTCTACATAGCATAGGGCCTGGTTACTTGAGGGAGGGCCTGTCTTGCATAGCATCTGCCTAGCCAATTCAATCCTACAGTGCTTTCATTACTAAGGGACATCAACTATGCTAACATTCAGAATATTTAAGGTACATGATACATTCTTTGACAACAAATTCAGACAGTACACACCTCTGTGGCAGTGGTTTCACCATCTGCTGCAGTATCAGTCCTTTCACTGTCAGTCTGTGTTATATAACCAGGTTCCAAGAAGAAAGCAAGAATAAGAAATAAATCCAATTTGTAATTAAACAAAATCATAGGCTGAATTGTCAAATCTACATTCTTGTAAGCTGCATTTTAAACATTTTTCAGACAAATGACAATTTAAAAGAAGCATAATCCAAAACAACAAATCAGACAGCATTAAGATCAAGGTGTACTATACAAAGTAGTGTTTTTTGTGTTACACAGAATCATTAAATTGTGGAGCTTGAAGGAACACAAGGATCAGCACAATAGGAACACCAATTAAGCCATCTTCGAGATTGCTTAGCCAAACAAAACCTAATCAGAAAAAGAAGATATTTTTCTTTATTTTTTCTAAAGACAGCCACTGACTTTAATAAGCATCAAAATGTGAAAATTGTACTTTTCAGATTACAATTTGGGGGAGCGGGGAGCTCTGTACAGTACTTTTAATGAGACATTATAAAAATTATTGTTCTATACTTTGTTCATTTAGAGAAAGAAAATCTATAAACACATCTATTATAACAGTCCCTTGATTTTAGCCCCTTATTTGCACAAATGTTTTTTTCTCACATGGTTTTAAGGCTGTCTGCATTAGCAAAGTTTTAACAAACACACAAACAGAACAAATTTAGCTATATCTTGAGCAGAATTAACATTTCTCAACATTGAAATATGATTTAGCTGCAAGAGAATCCTTCGTTATGTAAAGCTATATTTTTTATCAGCATTTATAAAACATAGCAACGTATTTTAAGTAACATTTAGAAAGTACAAATGATCAAAGTAAACAAAGCACAGCATTATCCATCCAGCATTGATACATCCTAATATGTATCATGAACACTTTAATTTTATTAATAGCCTCAAAAGGAACAACAAAGAGATTTTAAAAAATACTTTAAAATAAATGTAAAAACACTGAATGGGGTTATTATGAAAAAAGTCAAGCTATACAATGATCCAAAGGACTGAAATATGTTTTAAAATATTCATTTAAGACAGAGTGTTTATTCTATATAGATAGGTAGATATATAAGATGCAGTCCAAATGTTTTGATCTACAACTAGATAATCCCTTGCCATGCTGTTTGGGACATATAGTAATTGAAAACCTACTGGACAGTGTCAGGTCGCCTACTTCTATAGTTGTTCAGAATCTCTTCACGGGCAAACAATGTAATATATCAAGCATGCAATTGGATTAATTCATCTTTTGGGATTGCAATAACAATCACTACGTTGACAGAACAGTTTACCTACAGGTAGTCTTCGCTTAATGACTATTCATTCGGTGGTTGTTCAAAGTTAAAATGTCACTGAACAAATGGTAGTTATGACTGGTCCCCAAAGTTACAGCTGTTGCAGCACCCCCATAGTCATGTGTTTGAAAAGTTGGGCATTTGGCAGCCTGCCCACATTTACGACTACTATGTGAGCTTCAACCCGCCCCATCTATCCATCTCTGCCATTTTGGTTGCCCTGTACTCTGCCATCCTTGCTGACCTTTACCATCTTCTTCCTCCCACCGCTGACAAGACACCTCTAGTCAAGGCAGCTGCTGACCCTTCATGCTTCTGTGAGGCCTCCAAGAACAGCAGCCTTGTTAGGTTAATTCTTTTATTTTAATGAGGAAAAAGATATCACATTCATTATGTTTACATGAAATCCTAGCTTAATGACCAGTTGCTTAAAGATCATTCGTTTATGACTCCCTATCCTCAAGGTGCCACATCTCCCCTTGCAGTCCTATGAGTGCATTTCAGATGCTTGGCAACCAACTGGCATTTATGACTAGTTGTGGTTGTCTTGCGGTCACATGACTGAAATTTGTTACTTATTTTGGCTGGTTCCAGAAAAACTCACTTCCAACTCTTTTGTGCTCATGTGGCTTGTCATTGGCACCATAGGTTCTTACTACAACATTTGTCATTTAGGTATTCACATTGTTTCATTTTTATTTTTTTTTGCAACACCAGTTCTTCTTCCACATTTCTGCCACTACTCTGCAAACCGAGTTTCTGCCCATTCAAATAAATATTTTCTTTACTTTTCCAATGAACGGTGTTAACTGGGATCCATTCAGCCTTTGTCCAGAAGATGAGATGCACTGAACCATGTTTTTGTAATATATAAGCTAACAATGATGCCAGTGTGTTCTAGTCACATTTATCAAGAAGGATGATCTGGCTGTATCTACCCTGATCATAATACCGCACGTGAGGATTTCCCATGTATATTCCAACTACCTATATCTGTTTCTTTTGTCACTCCTCTGCCAACGCTATGATGGTGGTGATTTCTTTATCTTTTTAGTATCTCCTATTTCAGCAACATTCTTATTTGGTGTTAAATCCTTCCAAGTTCGAAAACAGAATATAGTCTATCAAGAACAATTAATCCCCAAAGGATCACTGCTTCCTTACCAATTTCTTCAGATGTTTTATCATTTCCAAAGTTGTCCATGCATTAAAGTGCTTTTAAATCTTCATACAGTTCAAATGGCAACCATCGGTATGCCAGCTGTCTGTTATATAAAAGAAGATGGATGGAATCTACATTTTTTGTTGCTTTGCGGCTGTAGTTTTAACATTAGCCTGTTTCCATTGCAATTCATTTGTTCATTCCAGAAATTGATTATTTGATTTGTACAAGCAAGTATATTGCATTTGGTTGGATTACTACATCTGTTTAGTGATGTGCTCAACCACATGTTTTTGTGTCACCCTAAAACGCTTGCTACAACTGTGCAACAGTAGTCTGTCAAAAATGTCCCTGGGAAATGCCTTCTTTCAGCCACGGAAGGAATCATTTCTCTACAGTAACAGTTTCTTCTTACTACAATGCTTTATATCATTCATCATTACTCAATATCTCTGTGTAGTATGAATATGACCTAGAAAGTTATGTTTTCGGATCTTGTTTTCTTGTTGTTGAAGATACCTTACAACTCGTAGCACAATATTCCATTTTACAGGAAATCTCAGGATTTCCATCCAGGCATTACACCACTGAACTGACACTGTAATTGCTACCAGCCTATCATTCTTACTAAAAGGCTTGCTGTACTGCATAGGAACTCCTGTCTGAGATTTTAATAATTTTCCCTGTTTGCTTCAATGAAAGCCATTCACACTTTATAAAATTAAGTGGGCTCTGGCTTTTTATGCAGATATTTGCTATTCCCTTTTCTTTGCGCTCAGCATTGAAAAAGTAACCTTCTAATATCTTTTTAACCACTGTGTTCAAGATACCAATTTAACATTATCCAGGTTATTGGTTCTATTGCCAAAATATACAACAACATCAGATGTATAAGGATACATTTTGGGCAATACCTGCACACATTCCAATTTTTTCTTAGCAGAAGTATGAGCTTCACATCAAAGTAAGTCTGCTAAGTTACTCATATATAGCGAATACACAAAAGAACAGGTTGCTTACCCATAATTATGGATTTTCAATATTCATCAGTGCACTCCTATGAACCTCTTCCATCCCCCTAGCAAAAGTTTGCCGTGACATGGTACCTTAAGTGTCATGCTGTTCTTTATGAAACTGAGAAGAGACTGAAAGTTGTATCCAGAAGCTTGGCAACATAGGGCTCACCTCTATCAAACATACTCCTTGACTACAGAGTTCCTTGTCGTGTCTGGTGCTGGCAAATCATTCATATGTATAAATATAGAAATGACTACTCAAAGTATATAACCAGAGTCATAATCAGCCTATTCCTTTTTTGTCACACTGCTTTGGGTTGAACTGCACCTATAGTCGCATGTATTTGACAAGGAGAAACACTATGTCACCAATACCAGTTCTTGCATTATTTGCATTAAACTGACTTTGTTAAAGACTAGGATAACACTGAGACAGCAAGGGGTGCGGGAATATTAGCAGCTGCAAGGTACATTATGGGATGCATGTATGGGATGGGGGGAAATATTACCAGTTTACCATTTATTTATTTTTTAATTTTAATTTACAATATTTTATGACTAGCCAAGTCCAGAATGAATTTCCTAAGCAATTATTTGTAAACAAACTTAAGCTCCCTTTTCAATGAGAGCCATTTTGTGAGATGATCAATGAAATGCTCTCAAATCCAAATGTGCTTATTGACATGAAATTTTACCTTATTTACTTCACCAAGAACAGTTGTTAAAGTTGTTTTAAACAAAATTTGCACTGATATATTTAATATGAAGATATTTATAACCACCACATCCTTAATCCCTATTAAAAGGAAGAGGCAGTCAAATGTATTTACAGCATAAAGAATGAAGACAATAGTTTCAAAGAAAAATATAAAAGTATGTCACTACAATTTCATTAAAACAACTAAATCAGTTTATTACTTTTGGGGCACACTTTTATTTCCATTCAGTGATTGTATAAAATAAAAATTAACGTTAAAACTAATATGGTGCAGTTATTTGGGAATAAGCCCTATTAAATAGAGATATATTGCAGTCAGCAATTACTTTGTTAATAAATAAAGCATTTCTTCAGTCCAAAATAGTACCTTCCTGTAAATTAGAATGGCAGTTGAACGATTACTACTCTCAAAATAGAATCAGCCATAATTCTAAAATTTACTGTATGGATCCTAAATAAATTGCAAGAAATATATGGTATATCTATGCAGTTTATCCTGATCTCTTTTTCTCTATGTGCCATCATATCACTAGGACCTGCATTTCCTGTCTTGTCTTTTCACCAATTATAACTCTAGATGCAACTCACAAATTGCATCTAGAGTTATAGCTGTTGCTAGCTTGTTGCTTTTTAAAATTCTAGATAGCTCAAGCATCCTCTTTTAACCATTTTTATTTCAGAGAACATTTTCGAATCCAAGACATTTACTTATTATTTAGATGTATTATTTAGAATGGAGTTCCTTCTGCTCTTGCAGAGAATTTTATTGCACAATGCTGTATGTATCTACTCAGAAGCAAACCCAATTCAAAGGGTTGTACTCCCAGGTAAATGGGTTCAAGACATGGAGGTAATGCAGAACTCTAAAATGAGATTTTAAGCAGCTTTAAGGGACTTTTCCTCAAAGAAAATAATTACTAGATCATTGATCAACTTGCAGTTTGGTGGAACTACTGCTGGAATTTAAAAGCAACATTTTTCCTAGCGTATTATATTCATAACTGCTGTGTTTTGTTTTGCTGATGTAATGGAGACATGCCAAGATTCAAAAGAAAATATCATGCAGTATGTCAAACAACATATCCACCCTGGATTAGGCACAAATTGGTGTAATCTAGCAGACACCTGCTAGTCCTGGTCTAATCACAAGCTTGGTTCATATATAATAACATGATTTGGTGTTACAATATTGATACCTTTCAACCAGGATTGCCAAATAATTTGTTGATCAGAAACTTGTCTTTTGGCATACACAGAGCCATGTATTGGCAAATATTGAAGCACATTATAATTTCTATACAAACAAAATAATTAATTGAATTGGTATGAATAAAGTTTAAAGCAAGCAGAAGTCTAACTGCATAGTTCCAAATCATGATTTGACACATCTGAACCAAGCCAATCTAAAGCAAACAAACTAGAAAACCCATCCTATCTCATCCCAGCTAAACTTTATTTAGAATAAATCTTACTGATTTCATTTAAGCTTACTGGCAAGCAAGTTTGCTTTGTAATGAATTATAAAATATGCTTTCAGATTATTATTTGGGTTAATTTGTAATTCTAATTTAACAATTTGCAAAATGCAAATGTTTTTATTCAAAAACTTGTGATTAAAAGATGCTTATAAAGTACTTGCAACTTATACATTTGACACTATTCACCATATGGTACAACTCAGTTTTCAAATTTTATATTACAGAAGAAAAAATTAGTTTGTATATAGGAGACAGTATTGTCTTAACTAGGCTTCATTAATACTATAAAATACTTATCGCCAGACTAGAAATACTTCTTTGTTAAACATGGTTAAGAATGTTCTTCACTTTGATTATAATCCTTATTAAAATGCTCTAAGCAAATAAATAATTCTGGCAGTAACAGAAGTACAGAATAGAAACACCCTCCAGTTGTGCTCTAGTCCTGTGTCTGCATCTATGCAGCTTTGTGGGCTGACGTAAACACAATTTCCGGGCTATTCTTCAAGAAAGTCAGATTGGATCTATGGTAGTCTCATTTTCAATAAAAAACTTTTTTTGGATACTAAATTCCTTTTAAGGTTAAAATATACTTTAGAACTTTTCCTATTTAGCTAAAATGTAATAAATTGAAATCCACAACTCAGGACTGCATTTGAAATAAACTATTTGAAACTTTCATTACCTAGAAGCAATTTGTAAAAGTTATCATCTTATACACTTTGTCTTGTGCCTAACCCTGGGCTCAAGCTAAACTCTCAACACAACAAAAATTTAAAAAAAAAAATCTGAACACATCGGCACAGACAAAAATGAGGTTCTGAAAGGACTACTGGTGCAGCATTCTAACACTGTTTAGGACTGAAACAATGAACACAAAAAAAGTGTGTTCTGTGTCGAGGTACACACCTCTTCGTCTGAACTGTCACTCAGGTCATTTTCAAGTGAAGCAGTCAAGGAGGCCGCCTTGGGCTCCAGGTAGCAGAGGCACATAGCCAAGGGAAAGGAGAGAGTGAGAGCATAGGGTACAGAGAAAGAAGCAGAAAGCAAAAAGAAAAAGATGAAAAGGAAACAAGGCACGAGGGAAGGTGAGCGAATGGGAAGAAAATGCTGCACACTTTGTGGCAGGATGTTTGTTTCAGACAGATTTGGAAAGGATAAGTAGCCATCATCATCCAGGAGAGAAGGGAATGATTCTGGAAGTTGCAAGGAGAAAGAAAATAATGTACCACCTTTTCTGGCCTTTGGCTTATAATTAAATGCCATGTCACGTTCAATAGAATAAGCTCTTCCTTTTCTGCTGAAGTTCAAATCAGTCTCATCGTGCTTTTGACTGGTGTTTTTTGATGATTCACCATCTAATAACTTTTTACTATTCTCCTTACACTTCCTCCTATGGAGTTCTGTTGAAGATGCAAAGGGACCAGTTGGTGAGGATGGCAAGAGGGTTAATGAATCAATGTCAGGCAAAAGTGGCTGATGAAAGAAAAGATAGCAAGTGCAAGAGCAAAAGGACAAAAAGAAAATTATAATTGGTTAATTTCCTCTGCATATAAAAGTTAATTGCATAAAGTTAAAAGAACAAGTTTAATTGAATTAATTATATCAATTTCCATGCTGTATTCTATGAGGGCAGCCAGATACAAAGTCAACTCATCTGTTAAAATACATTATTAATTATCTTATTTTAAAAAGTTCAACATATACAGTTAATTGCTACATTAAGTTTCAAACTAGCAAGTCTCAAATTGAAAGGCTTAAAATCATCCTACAAAGGAATGAAACTATATAGGCTATATACTTCTTACTGGTATTAGCACGTACAGCATTCTCTTTTTAGCTCATTGTACCTTCCTCTTTGGCATTCCAAAGGTATAATCTGGCATTTTTAAAAAAAGAGTAGGAATGCTACAGTTGGTCATTCTCTGAACCCACGACTGTAAATCTGTGATTCACCACTCATTCTGCCATCATTTTCCCAATTTGACCACCATTGTAAAATGGATAAGGAAACGGAAGAGGACAATGATGCAAACAAGTGAAAGGGTAAGTAATACTTCACCATTTCAAGTTTATTTTCCAAAAAAGGATTTCTTTCTTTGTGACATTCTGAGTCTTTAACCAGAAATTCCTATAATTCCCCACGATTTTTGGAGAAGACTATGATATAAAACTTTGCATTACAAATTTCTACAGGATTTTGAACACTGAGGAGTGCGTCTATAGTAGTACCTAGAATGAAAACAAGAGTGACTCCTTCTTCTATTAAAAATTTAACTAAGACCTCTTATTAAAATGGGACCACTAATTACAAAAATAAAAAACAAAAAACCCCAACCTAAAGTAAAAATTATTTAGGATTAACAAAATAAAAACCTAAGGAAGCAAGTCTTCTTCCACAGTCTACTGACAACTACCCATGTTTACTCTTAAAGCATGTTGAATATTAGGAAAAATGGAATAAATAGAGGTTAAGAATGAAATGTAGTGTCCTAGATAGTTAGCTCAAACAAAAGGACCTAGATTGCAAAAAAATCCTTTTGGTTCTAAACAAGGTCTACCTGAAAAATAATAAGCAATGTCTTATAAAAACAAATTTACATCAAAGTATATCTTATTGCAATAGATCTGCTTCTAGATAAGTCTGAATAGGAATACAGGATATTTTCTTTTACCTGAATGCCAGAATTTTCCTATTAAAAGGCTGTATTTACCTGTGTCTGAATCTGTCAAATTATGCTTAAATTCAGGCATCTACAAACAGTATCTTACATAAAAATGGTTAATGGAGGACAATATTAACTGCTAACATACTATTTATTGCTAGTAGTAGAACAGGAATTCTATATAAATATAGCAATTTGTGCTTGCTCCGTGAATACTGAAAATTAGTTTAATACCTAATTTGTTTTTCTGAAACAGCAGCTGGATAATAAATAAAAAATATTTTCAAAATTTCCATCCATGGGGAATACTTTTGGTCTACTGATTAAGGCACCAGGCTGAAAACCAGGAGACTTCGCGTTCTACTCCTGCCTTAGTCAAGAAAGACAGTTGGGTGATCTTGAATGGTCATTCTCAGCCCACCCCACCTCACCTGGTTATTGTTGTAGGGAAAATAGGAGCAGGAAGGTGTGTTGGGTAAGTACGCTGCCTTGAGTCATTTGTTCAAAATAATTATGGCGGAATACAAATAAATAAATACACACACACAAAAAAAAAGAAAATAAAAAAAGAAACCTTATGCATTATAGAGAATTTCAAGAAGCCTTCGCAACAAGGACTGTCGGTGCTGACCACAAAATCTAGTTGATTAATAAATAGTAGTAAAGCTTTTCTGTCTATTTGTTGCTTATCATTTAGATTTATTCCTCCTCCTGGATTGTGCTTAATTTATGGAGGTTACTAGCCATGTCATAAATTATCTTTGTAACTAGTTCATAAATGGTATTCAAAGTTTGGGTTAGCAATTTAAAAATTCTAAATGACTTGGGACTTTGCTATTGGGAAAATTATTTTATTGTTTGCTAAAAACCTGACAGTCTTTTAGGGTAAGTCGCTCCATTTGACTATAAGGTACTAATCTAAGAAATATGCAGAAACATAGTTTCAGTAACAATACAGTCTATAACAAATCCCTTCCACAAGAAATTAAGTTTCTCTTGTTCATAAGTATATTCCACAAAGTAGAAATTTCAGCAAATGCTTTACTGTATTAGCATTACTCACTGCTAGGGTTTTTTTTTCTGGTTTTTTCTGCTTCAAGTACTGTAAACATTTGTAATGACTGATTATTGTTGTTAATGGTTTTATATTTTGCAAATCATGAGAGCAATTCCTTTACAGAAGACAAAAGTTAGAAACTAAATATTTAAATGTTTAAGTAATCCTACACATCCAATACTCCAGAAATAGTGTTATGGGAAATTAGATATAAATTGACCAAATAGATTTTCAGATAAAATTGTCCATTGCAATTGATCTTCTAATTAAGAATCCCTAACATCTTCCAATAAAATTCTAGAACTCCTATCGATAGAATGAAAACAAACTAATAGAATAAAGAAATAATGCTCACTGATTACAGTGCATGTAGTATTTCTGAAGGAGTTTCATGTGTGCATTTTGGTCTGTGTGGAACTGGTCTGTGGCTCTCAAGATGTTGCAATTATAGTATACCTCGCTATTGATTATGTTGGCTTAGGTCTGCTAACAGTAGATTCCACAATATTTGGAAAATAAACATTGTCCATGCTGTTGTAATAGACATTCCTATTTCTACAGTTCTGGACACCAGTTTCAGAAAGAAAGCGATTGAAACCAATGATCAGATGAGGACCTTGTCCAAATGGAAGTTTACATATGCTTTGATACAGTCACCCTTGAAGATATTTGCTCCTAAATGCAGTTATATAAAATCAATCATAAATTGATTTCTAAAATAGAAGATATAAATCCCTATTTATATAGGAAATATTTATTTCCTAGTTTCTTACTAATTCTTGGTATATTTTTTCTGAACTTCTTTTCTCGTATTATTCAATCCCTTAATAATATAGGCATAATTACTACATTGTGATATCTATTTATTGCAAAAGGTAAATATCTTAAGCACTTTTATTTAAAGTTCTATATTCCAACACAATAATTCAGTGTTTCTTATTTTGGCAATTTTAAGTTGTCTGGACTTCAACCCCCGGAATTCCCCAACAATACATCTTAAAGTTGCTAAGATTGAGAAACACTGCTATAATTGAATGACAAATGCAATGTTGAATAAATTTGTTTCTGCTTATTTTAATAATTTCCTATATTTAGAGATGAAAAGTCCTTTTAACAACTGAGCATGTTTTATAAAGTGCTAATTCATACATTTTGTGATGATATTGCAATGATGAGCCTATCTACCACCTAATAAACAAAGTAATTATTGTAATAATATATACCTAACCAGCAGTCTATTCCACCTAGGCACTTGAATTTAACTTCTTCAATTCTCAGCTTTTACCTATGATGATTGGGAATTCTAGTTTAGAAGGACATTTTGTGAGGAAGCCTGTCCTGTGCGAACAGCTCACTCACAAAAGATGCCGATTTGAAGCTGCGTTGTTGTAGAGAAAGTGTATTCCAACTGTATCTGGGGTGTGCTGCAAAACTACTGGAAAACAATGGTTGTGATAGAAATAAGTGACAAGCAGGATTATGGAAAAGTAAATCTGTATACCTTTATAAAAGCATGTTGAAACACAGTGGATACTTAACGCCTTAAATTGTTGGAGTCAAATGTCTAAACTGGGTGGACTCACATCCCAAATGTCTTGATAAACACTGACTTTATTGTACTAAGTGATACAGGTATATTGACTCCTATGCCACTATATATGTGTTTGTAAAATATGTGACATATTATATAGGGATCTGGGACTAAAGCTTATCTTTCTAGTCATAGCTGTTCATTCTGCACAATATTTTCTGAAGGTCTACAACTTTTTTGATAATAGGAGACCTGGAATTAACATGATCTGAAGTTAAAAGTAATTTCACATGACTTATGACAATAACGCAGAAGTAAAAAATGTCAAAACGTACAATGATATGCTCTCTAATTTAATTTATACTAGAAATACTGATTTTAAGATCAGGAAAAAAGGAAGTTAGCACTCTTATAATGACAAATAATTCAAAGCCAATTCAAAAAGGCAAATAAAATGCAGTAATCCACAAAAAGAGTTATTTACATTGTAGAGCATGTAGCATATTCAAAAGTGAAACATGTTCTCTATATAAAACTAAATTGCCACTGTTCCTCTTAATACTGTCACAAAAAAGCTACTGTACAGAATCACAAATTATTTATTACTAAACACTGGTGATTTGCCACTATTTTCTTATGCTTTCTGTCACCAAAATTGTGTGGCTTTTGCAATACCGCTTAGTTGATAGAATTAAATTAAAAATATAAAAACTATACCTTAGTATCGTGCCGTATTGCTGAAACTGGAGTGCCTTCCTCTTCTTTCTTTTTTAGCTGTTCGTCATCTTTCTCTTCTTCTGCTTTCTTCTCTGGTGTCACAGTAGTTATCAAGTTTGTTTGAGAGATGCCCTTTGTTGTAGCGTACTGGCCAGTACCAACCTCTGCAGCAGACATAGAATCCTTCATGTACATTTCATGGTTTTCATTCACTGATGCTAAAAACAAATGCAATGTGGAGAGGTGAAATCTTAAATAGATGACTCATTAGGCTAAATAAAACTACATTATGGATTAATTATTTAATTCTGTGCATGCCTACACAAAAGTAAATCTCATTAAATTCAATGGGATTTATGCCCAGGCAAGTGAGCACAAGCTTGCAGCATTAAGCAGTCTGCCAGTGAAATGGAAGCCTCATGTTTCTAAAACATGCAGAAACATAAATACTAAATACCTATATAAAACAATAAAATTAATATGCATGTATGTGTATATATATACATATACAGATATTGTATTAAAATCTGATATATATTCATATTACATGCAGATATTTTTAAACCCAGAATCTTCTTTTCTAGTTTGTCCTAGAATAGATAGCTTGAAAATAATGAAATTATCTGAGCACGCTGCACTACAATCATGTAGAGAACCTAAGTGATAATACAGACAAGTAATATATACACCTTGAAAGTACTTTCTTAAAAAATAATTAATTAGCAACCAGAGGCAATTAAACAGTTATCTCAAACTGCAAGATACTAATGAGCTTGACACATAGAACCAAAGAAGTATCACTAATAGAGCCTAGGTGGCGCAGTGGTTAGAGTGTTGAACTGCAGGCCACTTCTGCTGATTCAATCTAGCGGTTCAAATCC
>JANHFL010008447.1:166888-187567 GCA_032468155.1 Oxyrhabdium leporinum
GGGGGGGGGCGGTTAAGTGCCACTCTGTCATTCTGCATATCAGGGTTTCTGGGGAATTTTTTTAAAATAACAGGTTCTATGGCTGGAAAAAGTTTGAAATCCCTTCCACGAGAACATATCTGACAAATGACCACCCAGGTTCCATTTCAACTCTTCTAGGAAAGTGTCTATGGAGATTCTCAGTCATCCAGGTTATGGTTGTCCCAAAAGTGCTTTTTTCCCCAAAAGGGCAACTGGATTTTGTTTTTCCTTGAAGACGCTTTGCTTCTCATTCAAGAAACTTCTTTAGTTCTGACGAAGCTTTTTTGATGAGAAGTGAAACATCTTCAAGGAAAAACAAAGTCCAGTTGTCTTTTTGGGGAAAAAAGCACCTTTGGATCTTCTAGGAAAAGAAAACTCAGCACATCCTTTGGCAATCTGTTTTATTGACTGACAGCTCATATTCCTGCTGAGTTCTAAGCCTGAGCTTTCTTCCTTGTGATTTTAACCTGGTCTCTCTTCTGAGAAAACAGAGAATAAGTCCATTGCCTCTTCTATGTGACAACCTTCAGAGATTTAGACACAACTACCATAATTTCGCTTCCCTTAAATATCCATTCATCCTTTAACCATTCATTCCTTAAAGAATTTTGATTAAGAGTTCTTATCTCATATAAGTTATCTTCATCATTTTAAAGGAAATAAAAGTATGCATGCAAATGATGAAAATTAGCTCTCTATCATTATGCAAGACTTCTGCTCATACAAGAATGACTTTTCCATTCTCTCTTAATCAGCTTGAGCTTCAAAAAATTTAACAACCGGTTCTCTGCCCAGTTGCTGGGTGGGCATGACCATAATAGGCGTGGCCTAGTCGAAGCCCATTTCCGGCCTCAAGCCTCCAGGAGGGTGAAAACGGCCTCCCCCGGGCTCTAAAGGCTGGAAACGGGCCCGTTTCTGGCCTTCTGGAAGGCCCATTTTTCACCCTCCCCGAGCCTCCGCATGGGCCCTACACTTACGGAACCGGTGAGAACCGGTAGCACCCCACCCCTGCTCTTAATCCTCCAGGATGCCTCCTGAATTTTCCAGAACAGATTTATAACATTTGGGCAAAATAAGCTGCAATAGACAGGGATAATTCAATTTGTCATTAGAAAGATGCCATTGGAAATAATTTCAATACTTTAATCTAGATGAGTTCTTTTCTGGTCTATGAAACAGGTACAATTGGCTTTAGTACATACAAATCACTTAGGACTTATATGGAAAAAAACCTGTATTAAGAGATGAAAGCTAGCACAATATAGTCTTTGTGCAGTAATTTATATTATGTAATAAAGTGGAAGCATAATGAATCTGTATTATATGGAAAAGCAAAAATGAACATAAATGAATAAAAAAGTATTTTTCATTTACAAGTAGTGAGCTTCATGAACTCAAAAGATTATGAATCAGTACTTTTCTGAATAAATCCAACTTTGATTTTACATAAGCCATTTGGAGTTCATTGGAAGAAAATCAGGATGTAAATAAAACTATGGAGCTGGAAAAAGCCACTTAGACCAATGACTCCAAACTTGTGTTCTGATTAAGTCTTTCCCAATTCATAGACTGTGACCTGCAGCAGGATCACATAGCAATAAATGAAGGGCTGCTGAAGAATGCAAATTCATTCCCAGCAAGTTTGATGCACAAGTATGTGGAATTCCAAGGAAAGTTACAGTTCCAGAACCATTAATGAAGCCCTAATGGGGGTTTTTTTTTGTCTTTTTAACACATCACATCTGCCTTTCAAAGGAAGAATAATCATGCCTAGAAGGGACATGGTTTCTAAGCAAAGCTTTGATCCTCAGTCTGCAACAGAGTGGAAGAGAGAACTGAAATTGCAAGAATGGGAAAGGATTTTCTAAGCATCAGGCTGGAAGGGAAAAGATGAGACACAACTGTTATCTTGGTGCTGCTATACGCTGAGAGAGAGAATGCCAAAAGTAACTTCTAACCTACTAGTGTTTTGCAAAATGCAGCATTTTAACATGAGTGGGAAAGAAAGAATACACCTTTCTTTCAATGAATATGAGTGGGTACCTTCAAAATAAAACTTAGATTTCAGGAATTATGCCAAAACAAGCAAGTTCATCCTATCCTTTTAATCCACGGATTATTTTACTTGATTTTTTGTTGCTGATTTCCAAAGTTGTAAGATCTATCATTGTTTTATTACAATGATTGAATTTTAATTATTAATATGGCTTATTTATTTCTGGCTCAACCACATTTTTATTCATGGCAAATGGAGTCACATAAATTCAATTTTAGGAGGTCATGTACATACAGTTGGAAATCCCTTATAGTACAGAAACCCAAATGATTACATTTAGTAATAAAAAAAGGATGTAATGAGTCATTCAAATGACTCAATATTTTCAGGATGATGTCTGTTCAGTTTCTGCTAAGTCCTTTAACTCTCCTGGCTAAATGTGGTAGCTACTCTTTTTTTACTTGTCATCAGGGCAAGTATGCGAATACCAATTTGTAACAGACCTTGAATAATAATTTGGATGGTATGTAATAAACAATAGTACCAGATTTTTTCCCTATTGGTCATTTGTATGGAAGTATGCTAACTACTAGTTTATTATCTTGTTCAAAAATATTTTTGAAATGCAAAGATTAAGAATGGATAAACTAATCACTTTTGATTTTCCTTGTCTTTTTTCCACATGTACTTTTATATTACCATTTTTCTTCTTCTTTTGACTGCCGAAAAAACAGCTAGGCCTTCTTTTTCGAGAGTTCTAATCACCTCGCGGTGGTGGCACCAACAGCCCTGCCCAGCAGGAGCCTGCTGCTGGCCCACTTCTTCTGTGGCTGCCCTGGCCTCCGTTTTGCCTTCAGATGCCTTCCCGAAAGCCCTCTGCAGCCAATAAAAGAGCTCCGGATCGATCCACAGCTCTGTTATCAGCTGCAGAGGGCTTTCTAGAAGGCATCTGCAGAACTCTATTATCAGCTGCAGACGGCTTTACGGAAGGCATCTAAAGGCGAAACGGACACCAGGATGATGAGTGCGAGTGGCAGCAAGTGTGCGAGTGGCAGCAGAACAAGGCGAGGCAAGTGTCAGGGTGTATGAGGCCTGGTAAGTAGGGCAATTCCACCCCCGGATCCCTACTCTAGCTTATTTTTTTACCTGTGTGCCTCACCCCACCCCCTGCACCCCGGGGTGGGCAGGATCTTAATTAGGGCTAACTTTGGGGTGGGGCTTAATTTGATCGCATGCACTCAAAAACGTGATAGGGCTTCTTTTCAAGGTGGGTCGTCTTTTTTGGAGAAACACGGTATCTTTGATGTTTTTTTATAAAAATCCACAAGGAAATCTGCACCAATTGAACTATTTCTTTTAACATACATTTGTAGGGATGTTTGCTTAATTTGCATCAACTATTTTCTCTAATGCAATACCTTTTTAATATTATTCATTCACATATGGTGGTTTACAGAAGAAAGTATTTGTAGCTTAGGGCTGAATCATGGAGTCCTTAGTGCTCTCCAAGCATGGTTGTTCGCTTGCAGATGTTTCATTACCCAACTAGATAACATTATCAGTACTAGTAAGTATGATTTTTGCCTTCTGTTTATATACAGATAGTCCTCGACTTACAATCCCAATTGAGCCCAAAACTTCTGCTGCTAAGCAAGGCAGTTGTTGAGTGAGTTGTGCCTCATTTTACAACTATTTTTGCCATAGCTGTTAAGAGAATTACTGCAGTTAAGGGAATTATGCAGTCATTAAGTGAATCTGGCTTCTCCTATTGACTTTGCTTGTTGAAAGCTGTCTGAGGAGATTACAAATGGTGATCATATGACTCCAGGACATAAAGTATAACTATCATAAACACATACCAGTTGCCAAACATCCATATTTTGATCACATAACCATAGGAATGCTGCAACGGTCATTAAGCTTGAAAAAGTCATCATTCAAAGGCACATAATTCAGTGCAGTTGTAAATTTGAATAGTCACTAAATGAATAGTTGTAAGTCGAGTACTACGTGTACAGTAGTTTGCTCTGCCAGAACTGGCGGATATTTCATTTTCTCCTTGATCGTTTCTTGATTGTTCTTTGTCTGGTGTTAATCCCTGTTTATCTGGATACTAGCTGATAGAAAGGACGTGTTCTGTTCTCTTCCTTTGTTTGCGTCTTTTGAATGGTATGTAAATGTGGTTTATCTATACTGTATGTATCTATCAATCGCTGATTTGTCTGAATTCCAAACTTTCAGTAATACCCTAGGGTTGTTGAAATTTGTACTAATTTGAATAATACAAACTCCAACAAACACTGGCAGGGCAAGCTATTGTATATAAATAGGGAGCAAACCTGATGATGTTACCTTGTCGGGCAATGAAACATCAGCAAGCAAACATCCAAGCTCAGAGAGCAACGATGACTCCACAGTGATTTATTTTTGTGAACACTGGAACTATATCATAAAGTTTGGAAAAACACAAATGCGGTAGCATGACTAGATTCAGTTTGCATATTGTGTCAGTCAATACAAGCCGAGTGCATTTACCATCCTAGCAACGATAGCTAAAAAAAGCACAGAAAGGGTAAAAATTCAGTAGCAGGAAGAACAGCTAAATAAATGTGGAGGACTGAAGTTTTAGTCTTCCACAGCTTATGAACTGCCACATGAATAAGCCAGAGAAAAGCAAAAGGGCAAGTTTAACGGGCACATTATAATGACATATCATGCATATACTTACATGTGTAATCCAAAGAAGCTCGGGGGACATGAGATTACAAGAAACTTGAATCTGTCCTCTAATGCAATGTTTTATTTAAAAAGAAAATGAGACAAAGCTGCAAGTAAGGATTATTAAGTATATCTTACCCCCGTCTAGGCTGCGAGACATTGTGTAGCGTTTACTTGAGGAACGTTCAAAGTAAGGTGCAGGGCGGTCAATCAGTGCACTAGCTCTTCTTGTCTGGGCTTGTGTCCTTCCACTGTAGCGAAACTTAGAACCTAGTGTGAGGAATTTTTTTGGAGGAGCTTCTGGTAGCAAGAGTCTAGAATATATCACACATGATAAACATGATAAACATTACAAATGACCGATTTTCTAAACTGAAATAAAATATTGTGTTTTTAAAACTATTTTCTTCCATTATTGAATTGAAGGGATGTGATATTTAGTATCACTTTAAGCAATATTAAAAATGCAGCTTATAGCAAAAACTATTGTCAATTAGCAATTATAAAATGGTGTATGAAATATTTCAAGCTTTAATGTATTTGTCAGATCGAGTTATTCCTTTAATGAACACAGCAATACATGCAAAGAGAATAAGTGATTTTTTTAAAAACCACAATGATATATTCTAATGTCTGGATTTCTTCTAAACAGATATATAAGAAACGACATCAGACATATTCTGAGTATAAAAGTAAAAGGCAAAGGAATCCCTGCGGATTTTTACTCTGCTAGTCATTGCTGACTATAGGGGGCAGTGCTCATCTCCGTTTCAAGGCTAACAACTGATAAGTTGTTTTTTAAATGGACTGGCAGTCATAAACTGAAAATTGCATTATCATGCCACTTGTTTAACATGGATTCCAGAGTGAATTATATCTCCTTACAGCTTAGCTATCTATACTCAAGTGGTCTGCATAAATATATTTTGGTTGATATAAACAGAAACTGATGTTCTATAAGAGATCAGTAAATAAGTAATGAGCTGAACATCTGGGATAAGTATAGGAAAAGAACAAGCCCTAATTTTTCCCTTTTTGCTCACTTTTATTTCAATGAAAACAAAAACTCTGAAAAAAATCACTCAGTGAAGAATAAATAATTTGTGTAGCTGCAAGATTACATTTATATAGTACTAAAACTCTTTCCTGTGATCTTTAACTGGGTAAAACAATGTACCCGTTTGAACAAAGATATCTCCAGTGGGCTAACTTACAGAATGCATCCAAAACCTGTGGGATCCAGATTAAGGAAAGGATGAACTAAAGCTTCCTTAAATGGTACTAGAAACAAACCATCCTGTGGCAATGTATTAATGACTGCCTGGACTCACTTGCAAGTCACCCTCCTGAAACCTTTTATTAATTAGGAAGGGCAGGAATGTAATAAACAAGAAGTTTCGCTAACAGACCCATGATCCTGTCCGCTTCAAAGGAGTCAAACTGACTCTAGATAACTGGGTAAGTCCTCTCTCCCCGGGTGAGGACCCACTCCACACTTGGATTCCAAGTGATTTTATCCATTCAGGTGCTTGACAAATTCTCCCAAATGGTCCTGTAAATGTTCTTATGAGTCCTCCTTCCCTAGGGAGGGACTGAGTGACTTTAAACAGAGTTACTAGGTGGCACTCTGCAG
This sequence comes from Oxyrhabdium leporinum, assembly GCA_032468155.1. Taxonomy (NCBI): domain Eukaryota; kingdom Metazoa; phylum Chordata; class Lepidosauria; order Squamata; family Cyclocoridae; genus Oxyrhabdium; species Oxyrhabdium leporinum. The sequence goes on from JANHFL010008447.1 coordinate 173,257, forward strand.
ATGCAATAACAGCACATAAATACTTGCATTTTGCTGCTTTTACTGCCACGAGATAGGCGTTAATGTAATCAGAAATTTGTTTGTTTTCCTCCAGTGGTTGTCTAGCAGTCCCTTGGCCCTTTTCAACACCCTTAATTCCTCCACGAATCACAAGGAGCATTGGGAGCAATAGGCACAGACATGCTACTGTCCAGGGTTCTGGCCACCTTCTGGTTCCTGACTGTGATCAGAGCCTCCACAGAACCATGCAGCAGAGCTCCTGAGTGATCCTCCAGGTCCCTCTAGAACCTGAGTGAGTGTATCAGTCATGGAGGACAAACCATTCCAATAGGTCTGGCCTCCTGTGGAGGAGGGCAGCACTGGAAAATCTCAAGGACAACAGGGCATGGTCTGACCATGACAGATGAGGTAGTGATACATCCTCCACAAGATCACATTGCCAGTGCTGTGACAAGATCATTTCCGTAATGTGTCCACTTTCCCAGATCAGGCAATGGATGACCTGGAATAGGTCCATGGCCATCAAATCCCTGAATTTGTTATCACATGCTTTTTTCTGGAAAGGTTGCTTGATCTCTTCAAAGGAAGAATGGCTCGATAAGTTGTGAGAGTATGCTTCAATGTCTAGAATAATTCCATCGTGGAGTGTAACTTAATACATGGATTTGTACTACATCCAACGTGGCGGTTTTCTATATATATAAAATCTATACTTAATTTTACTGGCTTTCAACTATAGTTCTGAGAATTTATTAACATTTTGTGAAGAATATTATACTTTAAATGGACAGCCGTGATCAGAGGTCAAGAAGAATGTTATATCTGTTTGTATACCTTTAACCAATTTATTCTTATTTCATTGTGATGAACTTTGAAGTAATCCTTTAACAAGGACTATGTACCTGAAAAATGTATGATGTTCAACACATACTTTCCATAGACGTTTTGCAGCACGGTGATTTGGTAGTTTAAATCCAATTGTACTTTCAAATTGCTCAAACTAGGAAATAAAAAAACCACCAGGTTGAGACATATCAACATATTTTGTTTTAACCTTGGTCAAATAAAGCAACTTTACTATATGTTTCTTTCTTTTACTTTTAGGTCTTAATCTTTATATCAATCAAATACTATAGGTTTTGATTTCTCTTCATTTCTTTTTGGTCCTATCACACAAAATTCTTCAAGACTTTAACAAGCCTCTTTTGTAAATCCAGTAAGAAAAAAAATGTTCAGGTCATTCTACTGATTTATCATTTGTGTTTCCTTTTTGAATTTTAAAACCTCAGCCGATTTCTTTTGTAAATCCAATGAAATATCATTTCCCAAGTCATTGCTTTGGCCTATTAGTTGTAAATCTATTTTTGATATCATCTCTACTTACCAAATAAAATTTGCTCTGTAACTTTCATTTTTTCAATAACATATTTTAGACATAGTCTACCAAAGAAAGACATCATTATTGATATTGTAACTATTTTTTGACTCCATTCTGCAAAAATATACTTTGATATTTTTATTATTATCACATTTGCATTTTATAGGCTCACTTTCTCCCCCTCTATCTAAAATCTTCAGTCTCCTCTAGTGTCCAGCTTCTATGGGCTACACCGCCTCTTATCCGACCATTTACTCTATCTAGTCTACAGGTCATCCTCCTGTCTCTCAAGTTCATTCCCAAATATCATTAATGTTTCCCTGGAAGTTTAACCTGAAGGTCAGTTAAATTCTGCTGTTAATATAGTTTTATGCTTAGGATGCAGTCTTTACCTCAGGCATCTTGGGTCACAGTTTGTAACTGTTGATTTTAATCTTTGTAATTGCTCCTATGAGAAGGGCAACCATTTAAATTATTTAAATAAATACATTCCAACATAATCTGTCTCTCTAAAGGAAGTTAGAGGTTTAGCTTTCTACTATACAATAGATTCTCACTGGTATTCTCCCTATCTTCCATTATATCAACCCAAATAGAGTGATGGAGAAGTAATTTCCATTGGGAGAAACAAGGATTTATTGCTAGTATCTATAGGTAGGATACCAATATGGGTTGTAGGCATTGCACTGCCACAATAAACAAAAATAATAATAACATTTAAATTAATACCAGATAAGACAACCGCAGATAATAAATACAGCGTGAGATACTATATTACAAATTCTTGCTTTTTCTCCTTGCAGAAAACAGAAAGGAATTACAGCAGCAGTACACAGGAAAAGGGAGAAGCTAAAAAGTAAAGTTTCAAAATATTTCAAGGCTGAAACTATTAGCCTAATATATAAATACATACACTGCATTAATTTCTAAAGTAAAATTCGTGTCAAGAGTCGGTTTAATGTTAGGGTTCCAAATAATAGACTCATAGCAAGCAAAACTCCAAGGTAGGTAGATTCCTCAAAGAATAGCTTTATTGGATATATCATATTTGCACAGATCTGGTGAAAACTGACTCTGAAGATTCCCGTGGTTTTCACCTAATTAAAAGTAAAAGTTTGTCACTTTCTCAAAACAATCAGTCACATGATCCAATCACACTGCTGTCTGGTAGCCTGGTGAGATCACTCCTCCTTCCTCTGACCAGGTGTGAGAATGTCGTTGGTTCCCAAGCAAAGTATTTTGTTTTGGCTACAAAATCACAGCAATCTAAAATCCCCCCTCCCTATTCTTCAGCTCCAGTGTGGCAACATTAAAGCTTCCAAGATGGCTTCGGTCAGGTCAGCTTCAGGATTGACAATTCAATATGTAGACATATGAAACATGACAAAGCTCTAATGTAGTTTTGTATTTAAAATGAAGGGTTTTCCCCTCCTTTATATATAATATTTGAGTATTTTTATAGTTAGTAAAATATCAAAACTAGAAAAAGGGTATTCTCCCTTTGACATCTATATATAGAAATTTATATAGGGGATTCTCTTAAGATAATTTATGATAAAGATTAATGAGTAAACAGAAGCATATATTATTCCCCACAGCAAAGAGAAGCAGAGATGGTCAAATTGATTCTTTTATCTAAAGAAAAGAATATATCTAACCTTGTTTCTATTTAGAAGTTGCTTCCAGATTTTGTGTTTGCAATGAAAAAACAAAACAAAACCTTGATTTTGTTTTTGCTAATTACACAGGTTTGTTGTTACAGAAATGGCTAGTATATACTGTTATGTATGTAAAAGTAAAAAGTTGAGGTTATAATGTTATCTTCTACAATGCTAAAGAAAGTTGGAAGTTGGTGCCTTTTTCTTTCCTTTTCCCTCTTTACACCATTTTTTCCCTTTTCCCTCCTCCTCCTCATTTTCTATTACGTTTTTAAAAATTTCTCTTTGTATTGTATATTTTTCTAAACTATATTTTGATAAATAAAAATGTAAAACAAGACAAACATGACAAACAATTTTATTCAATTTTACTTACTTCTCCTGGTCGAATTTTGATGTAGAAGTTATTCCTCTTATATGAAATTTTGAGAACCTTAGGCCAAGCAAATCTGTTTATTCTGAGTCTGTCTCGATAAATCAAGAGACCACTTGCACAAACACCTAACATGATTTCAACTCCTTCAGAATCCTGAAAAACAATTTTTTAATCTAACATCAATTCTAAGAGTTATTTATCACCTATATTTTATTTTTACATTTTTCATAATTTTATGAAAGCACATAAAATTATTCCTACAAGCATGGAGTGTTAGAAAAACACAATGAACAAAATGTTACACAATTCTTTGATATTTATGTTCATCAGCTAGATAAAGTTTATTGACATCCTATGAGACTGTGTAAATTAAATACCACATTCTTAATTTAGCATGTAGTCAAAAACATATAGAGAATTCCCAAAGGAAACAAAGTTTGTCTATGTTTAATGAAGAAATCACAATTTGTTTATATGTGAATGGTATGTATGAAACCCTTCCTAGGGGAAAAAAGATAATTATTAAACATATAATAATATATAGTAACAAATATTTAAATTATATAAAATTAATTACTGAAATAACTTGTTTTCCTGCTTCTTCCCAACTGCTAGTTCCTTTTGGTTATTAGCTAATAAACTACTGTATACTTGGAAGAGAGGGGACAGAAATTGTTATTTTAATCTCCCTGCAAAAGAAAACAAATTTTCAATATAATTCTTATGTTTAATTATGTCTTTAGACTATCATGTAGGCCTCAATGATCCCAATTTTGATGTTCAAATATTCTTTATAAAGACATAATTATATTACTTTCAGAATTCTTTTGATAGCTGAAATGGCCAAAAGTTTTGCTGGATAGTTATTTGCCCAAAGATGCTTATTTAACTTATATTTGTTAAAGACAATTAACAAAAGGTGAAAGTTAAGATTGTTTTTCACTCTTAATTTATGTATTTGCCTGCATATTGTCTGAAGACCTTTTGAAATCTATCATGCACCTAGCTCATTTTAGAAAATATTTTATTCAGAATGATACTGGAACTCTGATATGATCCAAAAAATTTTAACCTCTTCATCAATTATAAAACAAAAAATAGCCAGTTTGGTCCAGTAGTTAAGGCATTAGGCTAGAACCCAGGAGACTGCGAGTTCTAATCCTGTCTTAGGCATGAAACTTGATGACCTAGATTGTTGGGGACAATATGTTGACTCTGTAAACCACTTAGAGTGCTGTAAAGCACCAAGAAATGGTATATAATTCTAAGTGCTATTGTTATTGCTAAATCAATCATATTTCTCATTCAAGGTATAAAAATCAAGGCCCAATAATACTATTTTAAAGTGAAAAATACAATATAAATATTTAGGCAGTGGTTAGTATAGGTGGAAAAATAGAAGGGGAAGAGGAAGAATGTGTTACTAAAACTTGTTTTTGCAATTTTTAACATTATTTATTAATGTTTTGCTTTGTTTATGGTATCATTATTCTTGTTTGAGTTCTGTTTAAATAATCTGTCAAGATTCATTACGCAAAGAAATTAGTAATGCTGTCAAAGGTAGAAGGAAAGAGAAGATGGTAACTAAAAGCAAGGTGAATGGACACAATTACAGTGGTAATAAGTACACCAGTAGCACATTTTAAGGGCCAAACTGGGACATAACACCTTAGAGAAGGTCTATATATGATTTGTAAGAACTGTCTGTGACTTATACAGAAGATGAATTATTAGACTGCTGAATACAATATGTACCTTGGCATGATGTAGATCTACTCCATACATGGACAGTTTTTTGGCATTTTCCAGAAAGTGCATTTCTGCTTCTGCAGGTGTCATTCCCCTAAAATTAATCAATATGAAAAAAACCCACATAAGAACAAGTGAAGTTGTTTCATGCGAAAAAAATATTTTCTTCAAAATGTAGGTTCTCCTGTGCATATGCCAAAGTCAATGAGTTGGCACTTTTGTTAAAGCTATGCAATTTGTTGTATCACAGGGATTTGCTTTAAGTGGAGATATTAAGGCAGACTGTTTTGATTTTTAAAACTAAGACAACTTGCACAGCAAAGCAGACCAGGATGTTTCGTAGACCCATTATTTATAAACAAAGTTTCCCTCTGCATGTCTCACCTATGGCTTTTATGAAGCTCTATTACTTTATCTTCTAGTTCTTTAGTATGATTTGGTGCAAAGCGGAATTCACTGACATAGTCGCTCCCATATTCATCAGGATCATAATCTCCAAGCTCTGATTGAACTGTATAGGAGCCTAATAGTGCAAGTGTGACAAAAGAACATGGCAATCGTCCAGACACAATGTCATCTCGCAGCTGCAAGCAGAGATAATACCTGCAACAAATTTATATTTTAAAAAGCGTATTAACATTTTTCTATTTAAGCAGAATCATTTAAAAATGTATACTGGTTCATAAACAAATACACAATTTATATAAAACACATTGCTATTTTCAATAGTGGACATAAAAAACAGCAAGAAGGAACAATTGGAGGGTGGGGCAGAAGCACTTCACTCCCCATGGATACATACACACAATCTGGAAACTAAAATAAGTGCCCTGTATCCAAAAATATGCACAATTGCTCAAATGCTGTTTGCAGCAACAGCTTTATTTGTTATACAAGGCACAGCAAGATCTAGTAAGTGACAATTTCTATTTTTTTTAGCTATTATTAACTAAACGAGTAACTGCTTGCAAACAATTTCATCTATTAATTTCAACAATGATTTATTCAACTGAATCTTTTTGATAATTTTTTGCATTAAAGAGTTCTCTATTAGAAAAGCCTAGATAATGAAAGAGAGATATAGAGCCAATGGTCAAGGCACCAGGCTAGAAGCGAAGAGAATGTGAGTTCCAGTCCAGCCTTATGCATGAAACCCAGTTCTGTGACTTGGGCCAGTCTCTCTCAGCTCAACTCAGACTGGACTATTAGGTATGTTTGCTGCCTTGAGTTATTTATAAAAATAATAGAGGTGGGATATAAATATATAAAATAATGAAACTTACCATAAGCTCTTTAACATATTTTCCAATAATTCCCCATGTAAAGGGTTAAAAACAACAAGTTGGGTTTCCACATACACTACACTTGGAAGCACTCATTGCCAAGAAATGTGGGAATTGTATTTTTAAAAAATATATATGGGATTAGGAAGAAGAAAAATCTACACTTTAAAATTTTTATCAATCCTCAAAAACCGAGCTGTGCGATTCCTGAATTCTGCAATAACGATAAATTTGAGTGACTCTAAAATAAGCCCCTGGAAGTGAGGCTAAACATCCTAATAAGTATGACAGCTTTTCCATTACTTATTATCAGCTCAATAACAGAATAACAGAGTTGGAAGGTAGATTCAAGTCATATATTCCAACCACCTACTCAGGCAGGAAACCTTATACCTCAATGATTGAAATCAGCTGACCAACTTTATGGCAACAATTTGTTAATAAGAAAATTATAGTCCTAATTATTTTTTAAAAATAATTTCTGTTCAGGGATAATGCATAAACTACCTTGTAATATCTTCAGAAAGTTGGGCAGGATCTGGAGGATAGAATTTGACATTGAACGAGAAATGCCAAGCACCACCTAAAATACAACAAAATATTAGTGGGATTCTTTGTTTTCTGGACTCACTATAATTACCTAATTATAATTATAATTAGGTAGACATTGTTACTTTCAACTCTGATGCTTGTTTCTCCTGTTCCTTCTTTGAAATTCTTAGAACCATTTCCGTGATATTTCTGAGGGTTTTATTCAGCAACCATTAACATCTGAAATTTCCATAAAACGATGTAGGCGTGGATGTTAGGTAATAGTTAAATAATGAAATAAATACAGAAGTAGCCACATGGATAAGTAGGCATTCAGTAGAGCTTCAAAATCTGCATCCATAATCCAGTGAAATACACAACTATATACATAAAAATCATCCATTAGCACCTTTATGAGTGCTACTGCTGTATAAATGAAATTGTAAAGTGAAATTGTAAAGAATGTTATTGGGCATGCTTATTGATGGGATAAGAATGCTTTGTATAGCATAAGCGGTTTGAACGTTTACATTTCATGTAATGCTTTTTAACAGTTTCAATTTGCAAACTAAACCTACTTTTTTCTTGGTCTAGCCTTTGTTATTTGTGATCTAATGATTTCCAAGTAAGGCTATCATAATAAAGTCTATGTGAAATGTCTCTTGAAGGCAGTCCAAATGGTTTAGAATATGGCTGGAATCCAGTGATTATTTTCTACCTTGAAAGCCCTCAATAGCATAAAATCAGAACTTCATAAATGTTAGCCTGTATAAGGTAAATTTTGAGCTTTTAAAGATTTCTCCTCTGACTCATTAATTTATTCATTCGCATGCATACACAAGGAACTGCAAGGTACAAAAATTGAGCCAAATTGGTCACAATGTCTATAATATAGAACAGTCACTAAGTGATGATTTAGTTCCTTCACTGCATTTTAAAAAGCAATAGCTATTTTATTCCAGCAAGATGGCAGAAGTCAAATTTTGTACAAAAGTTAGATTGCTATTTGCAAGAATTGCTTGAATGCCCGAATCTGTCTTCTTAAAACCAAGTATCTTGTACTTTAGAAGCACTGGTTGTTTTGGGATGTTGGCCTAGATGGCTTTATGTATCCTTGTGCATGGTCTTGAAAGGGTAGTTTGAATGGCAACACACACTGTTTTACCAATTACAAAAACAGCATGTCAGCTTTGTTTTGTTTAAGGCTGTTGTATGAGCTCTGGATTTTATTCTGAAAGTACTGCACTGACAGCATCAATCAGTAGGTCCTTTAATCACATTTTAATACTTTCCCTGTTTGCTGCATTCTAGTTTAACTGTACATGCAGTGATGGATATAGATGTTGAAAGCAAGTCAGGTTCTATTATTACAGCCTTCCGTCACGGGTTCCTTTAGCTATATACAAATTCAGTGGCTCCCAAACCCCCAGAAGTAGCCTCCTTGGCCTCTAGGAAACCCACACACAAGCAGACCCAATGGGTAGCAGTCCCTGTTCCTTTCCACACTCTTCCCAGGTCTACCACTGCTCCTAATAGTAGTAGTAGAATACTATACCTGCTCCTAGATCCAGGCTGCTTCCAATTCTCTATTTTCAGAGTCACAGAAATTATCTCTCTTCCCATAATATGACCAACACACAAACCATTCCACCACAACACCCCAGTTTATTTCTCTTCAGCTTTTATAGCTGCTGGGCAACTGAGCTGAATAGGGGCAGGTCTTAAAGGGGCAGAGCACCATCAGCCCAGGTGCCAGCCAATTTTCAGACAGTCTGCTCGCTTACACCTTGGTATGCTTCATGGAACAGGCCTTATGGAAATTCTGAAAGTGCAACATAAATTATTTTCTCTGTACAGAGATTCCATCCTTTAAATCAGGCCTATACCCTGTGCTGCCCACCAAGCAGACTTATGTGGCTTGTCATCCATTTTTTTAAAATCAATAAATTCATAAAGTTTTAATACATCTGCAAAAGGTGCTAGGGGTTGCATGGAAGGAGTCTCTGTAGCTTTTGTCATGCCAACAAAATAGTTGCTTTCTCACAGAAGCTTTTTCATTATAGAAATCTTAACATTTTAAAAGTATTGCTAGCTTCATCATGCTATAAATAAGCCTGAATGAAAACAGAAACTTTATTTTAATTTCTGATAGGTAATGCTTACTGCAAAATGCACTTGTTTATGCATATTGCACCAATGGAGACAGGTCAAGATGGCAAATATTTATCCAGGGAGGCCTCAAAAGTTGAATTCTACCTGAAGATAACTAACTTACTGAGATAAAAACTGATGCTTGTATCTGGACAGTATTCAAACATAGAAAACACTATTACCTCTTTCACTTGATCACCTAGATATTATTCTGTTTAAAATGCTTTTACATTCATAAATAAAATCTTAAATCACAAGTATTAATGGCAGGGTAACCGTATATTTAAAGTCCCTTGCTTAATCTTGATAGATCATCTTCACAAATAACAATGTTTAGATGGAAAGTACAAGAAAAAACTGAAGAAATGCAGAAGTCTCTTTAATGGTACAATTCAACCTTTCTGATGATAATGTTTTAATTGACTTCTAGATGATAACTTGATATGATCAATGGACTTTGATGAAAAAAATGGTTTCAAACTTGACAACCAAGTCAAATATCTGATGGTTCCACAGACTATATAAATTGTATGTTGTTTCAGAACAATTATGTTAAGTTATGGAATGATAACAGAAAGGATTTATTGAAGTGGGACAAACTTATCATTAGTGGGTAATAATTATTTACCTAGGATGTTAATTTTATTTCAGACAATAGTGGTAGTGACTGATAAACCATTTAAACAACGGCAAAAATATATTTCTAAGTTTGTTGCATGGCAAGAGAAAACACCAAGAATTAATATAAATTGTTGCAAGACATTAAAAAAAGATATATATTTTTTTTAGGTTTCATGAACAAATAGCTTTAAAAAATGGGACTTTGCTATTATACTGTGTATGATAACAGCAGCAAGACTTTTGTATGCACAGACCATGCTGTCAGGCTAGGATCTAATGCTTCCCTCGTCCCTGGGCACAGTCCCTCTAATCTTTCCCCATCTCAGGAAGGTTGCAGATGGTGATCATGTGATGGCAGGGGCACTTGGCAACTGGCTGTGTGAACAGATTGCCAAGCACCCAGATTGCGAGGACATGGCTGCAGGGATGCTGGGATGACCAGAACTCTGAGGACTGGTCATAAATGCTATTTGTTCAGCCCAGTTTTAACTTCATTGAACAAATGGCTGTAATTGAAGACCACCTTATAACTGTTAATTTGTTAACATTTCCTTTGCATGATACTGAAAGAACAATCACATCTTCGGCATTTAAAAAAAAACCCGTTTCCAAATATACAAACCCAAAGGTAGGGTTAAATCACAAATTAAGTGCACACACTGTAAAGATATATCAACCACACATTGTTTCTATTCCACTACATATAACTTAGTTTCTACACAAGTTCCTAGACATAGCACCTTTAGTGTTATGCTATTTTTTTGCAACAAAAATTAATTTTACGGCACCTTAAAAATTGTGTTATTTATATTGTACAGGTGGTCCTCACTTAATGAGTACAATTGGGACTGACAGCTTGTCACTAAGCATGACACATTAATTAAATGAAACATCACATGATCGTGCTGAACTTACATAATTTCTGCTGCTGTTATTAAGCAAATCTCCCATTGTCATTAAGTGCAACATTAGATGACTGCGATCTGTGACTTATTGCTAGCTTCTCCAGACTTTCTTTGTCAGAAGCTGGCTATGAAGCTCACAAATGACAAATGACAGTCACATGACCATAAAGACACAAATTTGAGGACCAGTTGTAAAACTACTTTTTCAATGTCATGGAAAGTTTGAATGGTTGCTAAACAGGGCAACTGTTAACTGAGGATTACTGTACAAACTTCCAGAAATGGGACATGATCCATAAAACCTAGCATAATAATCTCTCTTAATAGGATATAGAAATTTTGATATTGTTCTTTTCTCAACTGCCACCATCATATATGCACAATACAATACTAATCTTGAATAGTGGGGATCTATGCTAATAATAATCTCATATTAAATATATTCAAATATTTTATGCAAAGTTTTAAAAATTCCCAGTTATCTTGATTGCACATGGCTTGTTTCTTTGTGGTACCTATTGTTTTCCATAGTGTCTCCTCAGCCAGATTGTGCAGTCCAGTATCCTTCAATTAAATACTGTCATCTACTGGAACCCTGGAAACACATCTCCGTAACAGTGTCTGCCTTCTGGAATGAGATTCCCCCCACCGATCCAAAATAGTTTTCACTCTGCTGTTGTTTCGAAGATTTGTGGCAACCAGCCTTTTCTCCCAGGAATTTGGGAATGAGGTGAATGAGACCCCTTGCTTCATTGCCCTTGCCATCTTTTATCTTTACCTTCAATTTTACTGATTGAGTTGCTTAGAGCTGGGCAGCATACAAGTTTAATACATCATCACTACCACCTTCATCTTCAGTATTACTGATTTATTATAAAATGGTATTTTTAAAAATGTAGAATCTACCTCTGATAAATGACTGACCAAAACTTACTTCGGATCTGCTTTTTAATTTCCTTAGCTGGATCCAACCAATTCTGAAAAGAAACATTTTAAATATTTAAATTAGGTGTGCACATACTTTGATAAATCACGTTAAATAACAAGTTAAATATTAAAACTAAATTAATATGAAACAGTTTACAAACTGAGTCAGTGTGGAGCAGGTTAAGTCTATTTAAACATTTCAATTGACTGGTAAGACCCTGAAGTACTTCATTACTTTGGTCAGACCACTTTACGGTCTTAACAAAGAACAAATCTAAGAGCTGACTTGTCTCCATATGTTAAGACGAAGCAAGTTCCAGTTTTCTTAATTTCAACTTATCTATAATCTAGATATAGTGATTAATTTTGCAAGAACGTTTTAATTTATACTTTAGTATACAAATTATTTTTATAACTAGTAATAAAAGTGCATTGTAATATCTGAAAATAGCAGAGCAGAAGAGAAAGAACTGGAGAAAAGACCAAAATATAAAATACCTATAATAGAAGTAGAATGACTGTGGCAAAAAGAAGAGAAAGATAGTAATAGGTGCCTTGAGTACAATTCTAAAACATCTGGAACACCACTTGAACACCATTGGCATTGGCAAAATCACCATCAGTCAATTGCAAAAGGCAGCTTTATTTGGAACAGTTTACATCCTATGACAATCAGACAATATCTGCATATCCCTGGTCCTTGGGAAAGATTTGATAGATAGATAAATGTATCAAATCCGTTCTAAACATGTGGCTGACGGCACAACCTAGTTTGGACTTTCTGAGCTTAACTAGTATAATAAAAGCAGTTATATATTCAATCAAATATTGTTTGCAAGACATTTGGGCATCTGTAAATGTATTTCAGGTATTTTTTCTTTCTTAAGCTCCTTCATAAATAGTTCAATAATGAATGTTAGGACCAACTTAGAAGAATTATCAAAGTAATAGGAATTTTGAAGAGAAAAAGTAAAAAAACAATGAATGAGATGTTATATTAATATTATATTAATCAGTAACTGTCTGGAAGGTTGCACCTTTTTTCAAACTTTTACTCATCTTCAAGAACATACAACAGAACACTAGAAGTGTGTTTTCCTTAAGTCTCCAAAACATCAAAATCAGATGTAATAATTGTTTTTAATATTTCAGAGAGTATTACTTAAGTTGTTATAGGACTTCAGCTATAATTACTGTTAAGCAAAGCACTGGTCTCATTCTATAGCTGTTTATTCTTGGACTAAATATATTTGACTCCATACTAACTCATTATTTCCTGCAATAAATGATTAGTTTTACCTTCTGATTTTCCATATCTCTGTAAGTGAGTCCAAAATAATCTTTTTCCAAGAGGTTCAGGTGCTCACATACTTTGTCAAAAAGAATCTGGCCCTTTGAGCGTTTCTACAGTCAGGGGGAAAAAAAATCAGAATGAGTTTCAAGCTTTCTTATCCTCGAACATCCTAAACTTTAAAAAAAAAAATATTCTACAGAATGTAGAACTTAGTAAGCAATATTAGGCTTAATATATTTTTATTTATTCTGGGGACCAAACTTATTTTTCCTTTCGAAGGGGCGTATATTTATAATATAAATAACTTATTCTAGTTATCCCAATTCAAGATGCTGATATACTGCAACAATATTATGAAAATATTTTTTATCTTTTCATTTCATTTCTGAAAATGCAATTCAAGAATATTATGTGATTACGCCTTATAACTAGTTAGTTTCTAAGTTAAATATTACATGAAATCCTACTGTTTTATACTTTAATAGCAATATATATTCTTCATGGAGAAATACAATTATGTCCTACACTGCTTGTACACAATATTAACATTCACAATTGTCTGGATCCTCCCCTTATTTGCTCTGATCTTTCTAAGAATCTAATTCAGTAGGCAAAAATTAAAATTGCTTTCAAGAACTTACAGTAGGTATGAGAATACAATATAATGTAATAATTAAACAAGAATATGTTTACATAGTTTCCAGTGAATTTTCCACTCTTAATTTACCTGACTTTGAATAACATCTATTAAGTAAATATCCAGTTACTGACGACAAATAGGTATCATCACTCCTTTTTACTCCTTATATATTGTAAAAAGAGGTAGCAGCTGTTGTTAAGAGCTGCCTCTAAAGCCTCTTTTAATTTTTAACTAGCTCTTCTGCTTTTACTTCATCCCATTTTATTTTCATCTCCTTTAATTTTCTTCTGCTGGAGATCTCCATTTTTATTATTTTTACTGCAGGCTGATATTTTTATCATCTCTGCCATTTGTCCAGCTGCTGCAAAGCTTATCCAACAAAGGAATGAGAACTTAAAAAACAAAAATAGCAATACAATAGCAATATCATTTAAGGCTTATATACCACCCCATAGTAATTTACAGCACTCTCTGAGCACATAAGCTTAATACTTCTGCTAAGTTAGTTAAAACAAGCTTATGCAGAGACAATTGTGATTTAAAACCAGGTAACAATGATAGAAAGGTAGATCCCTAATTTGGAACCTAAAAAGAGAATGATGAATACGCTGAGAAATCTAAAACTATATTGAATGCAAGTTCCAGCTGTCCAGGAAGCACTGGATAAAATGCAAGCAAATAATAACAGCCAATCAATATTATTTTGTATTGTATTAAATTGTATTTATTTATTTATTTTATTTATTTTTACATTTATATACCGCCCCATTCCGAAGACTCGGGGCGGTTTACAGCTTA
>JANHFL010008447.1:188065-202663 GCA_032468155.1 Oxyrhabdium leporinum
GGGATTTGAACCGCTAGATTGAATCAGCAGAAGTGGCCTGCAGTTCAACACTCTAACCACTGCGCCACCTAGGCAATAGTTCAAGTGTGAGTTGACATTAACTATAAAATACTATCATATTTTAAAGGTCCCTCAGTGGGCCAACAGGCTCCATTCCCTAGAGAGTAAGTAATATGGCTAATCATCTTGACAATAATAAATAAGGCCTTTCTTTGTTAGAGGGTCTCCGCCCAAGTCTCAGAAATGACTCAACACTGCCCGCCCCAAAGGCATTGCCTTAATCCTTTTACTATGTCCAGAATCTATACCTCAGAATACTTCAGATCTTTCCTTCCGTCTTTTAAGGCATATTTCTGGAACCTCTGTCCATTTTAATGTGGGTTTAATTGGGCAAAGGAAAGTCTCCATTTACCAAGACCGGTTTTGTTCCAAGATTCCTGGAAGTTATAATAATGGTCTCCAGGCACCAAGGAAATGAAAAAAGCTGACCCAAATCAAAATGTGATTGAGGCACACAGCATCAGATCTCCCCAGTCCCCTGCTGTTTTGAATACAAAATGAATGCTCTCTCCTGCTTGGGCTCAAAAAAACTGTCAGTGGAAAAGCTAGGAAATTGCTGGCACCAGATGCTGCAAGTCCAGATTTAGGAACAAAATCTCACAGCAGAAACTTATGGAGCATGGCATCTGAAGGCCAAAAGAATCCCAGATAACAATCACTATGACCCGTATCCTACCATGAGGCCTTGGCTGGTGCCAGACCCTAAACCCAGCTAGACACATTTCCAGAGGGGACTCCCGCCTCTGATGTCAGCCATTTTTCTCCCTCAGTTACTTCTATACTGTGAATGGTAGTGGCTGATTTGCAAAAGGTTGAATGGCTCCCATCCAGGAGAGATTCTAAATTAATCTTTCTCTTATTGAAACATCCTAATATTGCCAACATCTTCAAAACGAAGCCTTTTTTTGAGCAATATCTGCAATATATTGGAATAATATATCAAGATGTTAAGTTTGTCAGTAGATCATGTTCAAAAAGAGAATACCTCAGTCATTTTCAGGTTTCATCAGCCAATCCTGCATGCCAGTAGTGTTAGCAGGAAAAACCATCAATTTGTTGGGTCCATGTTTCCACCCAAATACACTCTGAGTCAGAAAGGTGAAGTAGAGAAGGTACTATTTATGTGCATAAATACTCTCAGCCTCCTTTTCAGGCACTGACTTTTTAATGTTTTACTTGAAAAAACAATAAGCAGAATTCATTCATTGGTTACAGCAATTTGATACATCACTAATATTTTGGTACCTGCCCAATGGCTTCCATGTAACTTGTACCATCCCATAATAAGCTTAGCACGATCCTTTTAATGCAAATCAAAATATTCACCATTCTAATGAACTTTTGAGTGCAAAAGGTCAAACAAAATCCTCTTGACTTACTATTACCTGGGTTTAATTGCTTACTTATTCCTCCCTATCTAAAGAATTTAGGAACTGCAGATAGAAAGTCACTGATCTGCTGATATCAGTAGTCCAGAAAAAGAAAGAATACGGAGGAAAGAATAGCATCAGGGAAGAGAAGTGATAATACTGCTTTATATTGCACTAAATACTGTTCAGTTCTAGTCACAATCCAAAAAAGATGCTGAGGCTCTAGAAAGAGTGCAGAGAAGAGCTACAAAGATGGTAAGGAGTCTGGAGGTTAAACTCTATGAAGAATGACTAAAGGAACTAGTTTTATTTGTTTCATTACATTTTTATGCTGCCCATTTCCCCTATAATGCAACTCTGGTTTAGCTTAACGAAAATTAGAGTGGGGAAGGCATAATAACATTGTTCTAAGAGATGAAGGGCTGCCATAGGGAAGAGGGTGTTAATTTATTTTCCACAGCTCCTGAGGATAGGACAAGAAGCAATAGGAGGAAGTTTGTCATAGTGAAGTCCAATTTAGAAATTAAGGAGAAGTTTCTTGACATTGACAACTATTAAGAAGCGGAACAGCTTGCCTCTCTGAGTTGTTGGTGCTCCATCCAGGAGCTTTCCATTATTGGAGTTTCCATTTGTCTGAGATGGGTATCGGGGCAAGTGATTGGACTAGAAGACTTTGAAGGTCCCTATATTCTATGATTCAGATTGTCTCTGAGAATTATTCACAATTCTTGTGAAAATGCTGATATATAAATTGTTAAAGGCCAAAGCCATAATAGTAATGGAACATAGATAGCAGACAGGCAAAGGAGCTGGAGGCATCAAACTGGCTCAAGGCAAAAGTTCACAGGTTGAAAAATACCAACCAATTTGGGCAAACTTCTTATTGTAATACCCCAAAGATGTTTTAACGTTTTCTCTTGAGTAAATTCCCTTAAGTACCTACCAATATGTCATAAGGTCACCCATGAAAAATGCAACTTCTAAATAGGAACAACCACAGACAGAATGTAATATTTTCCTCAACATCTATCCAGTCCTCCTGATGTGCTCTAAAGTGAGCAAGACTATACATTGATTTGGGATTTTTCTGAAACTTAAGGCTTGAAATTTATATGTTGACGTATAATGATTGTTGTTTGTTATACTGCGGGTTATTTTTTTTATTGTACTTTTACGGTATACTTATAATACTTTTTGTTATGTTGTCACTAAAAAAAGCAACCTTCTTGCTGTTCTTCTCTAAAAAAACTCTGTCTCATGACTTTTTCTCTGTATGGATGGGCATTAATTATCCCATACACTGAAACAAGGTACTACTGAACCCCATTAGGTCCCACAGGAAGCTTTTATCTTGTTTGCTGTCAGACTTATCCATAGAAAACCCTGTTTTTCAGTAATCACTTCAACTGACAACAAAGAAAAGATATATTGTTAGACCTTAACCCGACAATATTGAGACATCATATCACTGAATAATTCTCCATAATAATTCTCCTAGCAGTGTGTATTATACTATGCCTGCAGACTCTTTCTAACACCACAATCTTTTTCTCTCTTCAATCGTTTGAGTTTCCTTTCAATACATAAGCTTCTCTTTGAATAGTAATTTCTTTGCTTGCATTAAAACTCTTCCATTGTAGTACCCAAACTGTCTCTACCTTTCCCTTTGTCTCCTCACAGAAAATATTTAGATTACTTTAGATTACAAGTAATTTTACTTGCTACTATTTGTCTAGATATATGTAAGTAGGTACAAATAAGACTAATGTGCCAAAGATACAAAAGTAATTCATTTTTCAATGAAATTTAGGATTCACAATGTCCACTGAAATGTTATTTAATGCAACAGTAATGACTATTATTTGGAATAAAGCTTCAGACATTGGATTTCCAATAAAGGAATATCAACAATATTCATAGGACTATTTCATTACCTAACTCTCTGTCATTATATGACAATTATTCTCTTTTAAAAGATCATGGCTTAGTGAATATATTTGTTCTTATCACCACAACTAGCATTTTTAACAGATGCTATTTACCATATCATCTTCTTTTAACATCCCATAATCCCTTGCGGGGTGGAGTCTGGGCAACTGAATGGAGCTAGCAGAGTGTTTTAATGGCCAGATGCCCTTCCTGTCACCAATGCAAAGGTTTGTACAGCAGATATATTCTGAAAACTGAACATTTTTCCTTTGGATTGCAACAGTTATAATGAATTATATTTCATCTTCATTTCTCTGTATTATTTGCCATATTCTTGTGATGGGAATTGTTTATTATGTCATGCTCTGATAAGCTTAGCTGTTAAGAATTAGGTGAATGCAGTGCAAAACAAGCACTCAACAGTTAAATGGAACAATAATTAAGAAGTGCAACAATTTGTTGGGCTAACAATCTGAAAAAGCCAGTAGTAAGCTAAGCAAACAGACAAACAAATATTCAACAAAGGGCTACCAATTCTTGTTAAGACTGTAATTATGATAAGACTGACGCTGAAATCAGATCAAATTAGAACTCTTGTTCTAAGTGTTCTAATTTTCACAGAGTAGTTCTCAGTGAAAAGAATAGCTATTAATATACTTTTAGTAGGAAAAACAACTGATCACTTTGCAGACTGTTAGCTTGCTTATAAGTCAAATAAATTCAAGTGTTGAAATTGAATTGACCCTCTGTTACAATCCAAATCAGTATTTGTCTCCTGGGTCTCATCATTCCATATTACAATCCACTGCTTCTCTTATCTTCTTTAATGTGATCTAGTTCTGTAATAGCTTTCACTCATTTCCAATGAGTTTCTAAATCTGTTTTCTAGGCATAGTCTTCTATTCTTATAACGTATAGCGGAAAAGCATAGAAAGTCACAAGCAGCTGATAGAGTACTCTAAATGTGTTTATAGGAAGAAGCACAGGATAAGTGAGATGGGAAACAGAACTACGTGCTTTTTTAAAAGGCTAGAATTAATGGAAATGAATAATTTCTAACATGCATATTCAGTTCGTTCTCCAAAATGATTTAATGAGACTAGCAATGATAATTGAACACCAATCCCAACCTCTATGCATACACAATAAAACTGGAAAGTACTTTGAAAAAGCTATGTTTAATGTTCAGAACATCAAATGACAAATAACCATCAATTCCAAGAAAAGTGCTTCTGGGTGTGCTGATAAGGTTTGTATGTTAATTGCCTTTTTAAGATCACAGCAGTCCATTTGAACACACTTCTAAAAAGTCAAACAAAAACCATTGTCCTTTCAAATGCTCTGAAGAACCTGACAGGGTAACTCTTATCAATACAGAAAACACAATCCAATATTTATTATCAACATATATGAAGGTTTAAAATCTTATAATAATGCTACACACAACTTCTAAGCAAGTATGCAGGTAACGGTGGCCTAATGGTCCAGGTGACCAAAAAGATTGATTAAGGAAGGAAGGGAGGGAGGGAGGAAGGAAGGAAGGGAGAGTAGTGATAAAGAACGATTTAACTATTAAACAATTATCTTACATGCTAGTAAAATAATGCTTAAGGTTTGGCCAGCTAGATTTCAACTATGTATGGAATGGCACTGTCAAGTATATAAACAGGATCTTAAGAGTTAGAAGACCTGAGATCACACTGTTAAAATCTACTGTTTCATGGAAAAAATAAGGAGTTCCACAAATATTTTGATTTCTCCTTTATTGATTATATAAAGGTTATTGACTGTGTAGACCACTGCTGTGTGATTAAGGCACCAGACTAGAAATTGGGAGACTGAGTTAGTCTTGCCATAGGCATGAGGTCAACTGGTGTCTTTGGGCAGTCATTCAGTCAGCTCTAGGCAAACCACATCTGAAATCTTGCTAAGAGAACTGCAAGGACTCATCCAGGCAGTCGCCAAGAGCCAACAGTGACTTAAAGGAACATAAACAAAAGAATCATCCTTAAAATCATGACTGTATCATGCCATCTTATCAACCTATAGAAGAATTTGTTTGATTGCCAAAAAGCAACAGATGGAACAGAATACAGCACAGATAAATGATTCAAAACTGAAAAAAAGAGTATTAAGATTGTAAACTGTCCTCTTATTTATTTAAATTATATGCAGTATATATAATGAGGGTCAGAAGAAATAAAAATTGGAATTAAAATTGTTGGGAGAAATATTAACTTTAGATATGCTTTGAAGACTGGAAGCAAGGAAGATTAAAAAATCTTTTGCCAAGGGTGAAACAAGAGAACACCAAAGCCTGACTGCTGCTCAATATTTTTTAAAAAAACACTGTAAGACTTATATAAATATGGATAATAATACAAAGCAAATAGACGGAAAAGACATTGCAGTAGTAACTCTTCATTGGCTCAAAAATTGACAGGCATAATGACTGTAGCCATGAAATAAACATCTACCACTTATGACAAAAATGACAATAGCTCTAAAATAGACAAAACATTGAGTGCAGAGATGTCAGCTTGACAACCCAAGTATGTATTGTCAAGGCCATAGTTTCTCAAGTTGTAACCTATAGCAGGAGAAGTGCAGCATAAAAAAGACTGAGCAAAGAAAAACTGATGCTGCAGAAAATTGTTGCAGATTATTCATTACCAGATGAAATAAAACTGTTTACTGGAAGCACTGATGACAAAGATAAGGCTTCAATTCTTTTGACAGATAATGAGAAGGCAAAAGTCAGTGGAAAATACTTCTACTTGGAAAAATCGAAGGCAATTAAAAAAAAAGCCAATAGGAGATAAGATGATTTGATATCACTGATGACTTAAGCAGGAGTTTGTAAGAATTCAAAGGAGATGTTACTAACAGAAAATTGTGACAAATTCCTACTCATCATGTCACAGATATGAACTACAACAAACAAATCTATAATAGTTGCTGGATGTAACAGCTACTTTAGATAAAGTGCAAAAAATTAGAATGAATATATATATATATACACACACACAAATCTATAATAGTTGCTGGATGTAACAGCTACTTTAGATAAAGTACAAAAAATTAGAATATATACACACACAAAAATCTATAATAGTTGCTGGATGTAACAGCTACTTTAGATAAAGTACAAAAAAATAGAATATATATATATATATATATGGATTTCCTTCAGATTAAGATCCATCAAAATTACTTCCAGGATGAATGGTGGCAGCAAATTTAACAGGAAATGCAGAATTCAGCTATTGGTCAGCACGAAAGCAATGATTTGACTTATTTTCTTCAGAAATATTTTCTGGTAGTACTAGATCAGGGTTTAAAGAAAGACAATCTAGAATGGACAGATCAGAACAGCCAGACGCATAAAAGTATAGAACAGTGAAAGTACAATCTCAGATATCTGTGTTCCTTGTTTTCACTGAACAGCTCCCTGTTATTTTGATCATCTCAAATCATGTTCTGCTGGGCAGCTCCTTAGCTTCTGAGACCAGAAATTGAGCTATTTGGTGGAAGTGGGGCATAGCAACCAGGACAACACAGTAGAATGTTGGGTATAAATCGGGAAGTCTTATGACATTATCATACTATTCTTGGCCTTGGTCTCCATTAATTTTTAAAAAAGTAATCCTATTACCTTGTGACAACAAATTCCACAAATCAACTATGTATTGATAGTTCCAAATCAAGTGCCAATTAATTTAACTAATGTTCTTACAAGGATTTATTTATTGAAGTATATGATTTCTAGCATATCTTATTTCATAAACTAAGGAGTTCTGAACAGTAATTTTGCTTACAAATAAATTTGATCAATTTATTGCTTCTCCCATCTTGGACAAACCTCTTGAAAGAGAATATCCTATCTAAATCTGTAGCTAGTAGTCCAAATATAGAGTACAAAACAATCTATTGTCAGGCATTATTATGTGTTTTTTAAAAAAGCTTTATAACTGAGAGAAGCCCTTACACTGCAGCCTTCAAAAAAGACACAGCTAATGAATCCCAAAGAAGTGCTATTGTTACCTTTTGTTTATAAAGGCATTCTGAGTGAAAATCATAACTGCCAAGTGCATAATTACGTAACAATCTTTGAAAGAGAATATTTCTCCTTTCTCCTGTTGTTTCCACTACTGTCGTTTTTTCTTACTGGTATCACTGATGAGTAGGGTATATATTTCCTTATTTAGGGAGGCGCATATATATATATATGTATTTCAGAAATTTCAGTGAAATCACTCATCAATTGTATACACCTAAATCACCTAATTTAACTTCATGTGCATCCATCTATCCCTAGAAGTTCCATTTTTTACATTTTTACCTCTACTTCACAGCCATATTCGGAGCCATCCAGAAGGATTACTTTGCACTGCATATTTTTTGGTTTCTTCACAATCTTTAAAGGAGAGCGGGAGAGTTTGCTTGAGGATGATTTTTGGGAGAGTTTGTCGTCTTCAAACTGCTGATATTCCAGCTGCTTTGCCACTGCAGCAGCAACTTCAAGTTCTTTGTCGCTGGCCTAGAAACAGAGGAAAATTCAATGCCAGTTTCACAATAAAAATGAGCAATCAGAGCAGGCTTTCAGAATCATGCAGCATAACCAGACATTTCTTTGTAGAAGTCTGTTCAGAACCCATTTTAAAATAAGCATATAAATTGTATTGGAAAAGAGATAAATCACTTATTTCAGTAATTTGTGAAGGCTTTTTGTGTTAATGAGACTGCTACGCTGCTGTTGTATAGCTTTTTTTTAGGAAAGTACTAAAGGAAACTGCAGTAAAGTAGCTCGTTTAAAAATAAAGTCAAATAAACTGAATAGAAAAAGATCCAACACTGTAATAATTGTTAAACAACCATGTGTCATTTCTGAAATCTCAGATGTTGTAATAGTCCCAAAATATGCTACCATAACAAGCAATGGCTTTTCAGTACCAACAATATTTTTTAAAATAATGGATTTATACGTGGATGGTTTTTCTACCACTAGCTAATAAACATATATAAAAGCAGAAGAACTACAGAAATAATTCAGTTAAAACTTTATAAGTTAATTTGTTTTTAATGATTAGTAAAATGAATACCTATTTTGGTCTGAAATGACTTCAAAATAGGCCTGCAACTTACACTACTTACTTTCATCACTATTTCTACAAATGCCTCACTCATTATAACATGCTTCTATGGGAGTAAAATAAATTCAGGAAAAACGTTAATCAGCTTTCAGATGTAAGATCATATTGTGTGTAATATATGGAAAAGTGCCGAAATCCACTTAGAATAATACAGCCCATATAGGGAAGAATTATGTTACCCTGTTAAAATATATTAAAAATAAATAAGAAAAAAACTATTTTTCTATTCTGGAAAACATTTGGGTCAAGCATAAACACCAACTTCATTCATGTGAAAGGAATAGATAGATACTAACTTTTAAAATAGCTAAGCAAGAAAAAATAGAAGAGTTCTGTAATTTATTTGGGTTAGACAGGTTTATTCTTAAATTTATTTCTACTGTGCATCAAAAATAACACCACCAAAAGAACAAATCAAGAACTGTTAGAGCAGGTACCAAAACTATTCAAGAGTTGTTTTATACAGCAAAATATTTTCACATGAAATTCATCTTCCTACAGAGGTCTGACAATCTGTTCATGAAGTTTACCTACAACAAAGTTACCACAGAAAGACAACAAATACATTATATATTCATGTTCTTTCAATGGTACTGAACCTTTTGAGAGATTTGGATATAATCTGAAGATCTGGCCAAAGGATTAATAATATCAAACAAACATTTTTTTCTGAATAAAATAATTTGAAGCAACAATGAAAATGTTTCAATCTTGGTGACAATTCCTTCTATAAATTCTGTGTTCTTAATCCAGAACAAATGTATATATTTTAGCTATAAATTTGAACTTTAAAGGCTGCTTTTAATATATCAACTATTAACATTGCAGACAGTAAGTAGGATATCAATTGCTGAAAAAATGTGTTTGTGTAGAGAATGTGTGAGCGTTCCGCAATTAACATCCTACTGTCTGTGCATGCATACCCACACACATAGTGTATATGCTGGCCTATATTCAAGATGGAATGCAGTATGAATGATGTCCCCTTCAAGCTACTTTCCTCATTCCTGAAATGTGCTACCTCTCTCTGCAAAATACTTTCCAAATGAGGTGGACTATCACTTCTATAAAATTCTCATGGAAGGCTACTCCAGCTCAAAATGATGCATGCTATAATATTTATTATTTCTAACACTTTTTACTATAATAATCCTAATCTCTAACATATTAGGTTAGTGCCATACTGAGAAAAGGCAATTTTCTACATAACTTGCCTGTTCCTTTTTTACAGGAGTGCTATGGGCTGCAACACTGGAAAATTGTTTTAATGCATTCTGGTGCTCTTCTTCCACTTGCTGTGGCTGTTGTTCTTGGGTTGCTTTTTCTTGTTCACTAGATGTTTCTTTCTGCTCTTGATCCTGATCTTTGGATTCAGAGTCTGAACCAGATTCTGTAGTCATGGTTGATTATCCTACAATAAAAGGAAGAACTGTGAGATTTAAAATTGTAGCAATCTAAAAAGCATACAAGAAAGGTTGATTTACAAAATATTTATATATAATAATATTTATACAATATTGTTACAAATATCACATGTATAGTTCACCAAACTAGGATCACTTGCAGGTCACTATGTCCAACTCTAGCCTCTCTTCACATGGAGTCAATCTGAGCAAGGGCTGGATAATGTATTTTGAATGCAGGATGTTCCTAACTCCAGTTACTGAAAGTACCAGCTAGAAATTAATTTTCTAGGGCCGCAATGCTTGTTCAGAATTGCAAAATACAATAAAAAACCAATCAGATAAACAATAATTCTTCATGATTATCTTTGACACCTCAAGGAAATCAAATGTCCGGTTCTGCAAAGTATTCCTGCTGTTGGAGAATATATCTGCCTGCAGAGGGAAATGCATGAATTGGCTAGAGTGTCTTCAAATTCCTTTTATTCAGATGTGAAATCTGCAGGAAAATTGTTCTGGCATTAATTTTAAAGCTAGTTCAGTTTAAACTAGCCAGGATTTTCCTTTTATACAAGGAGTCATACTTAGGATTGCAAACACAGTCTTGCTTTGGACCTCCTGCCTGAATGAGTGTAGTCTGGGGAGAGGTAGGGCAGTGCTAAAACACAGCCTTGAGTCTTCAGCCTTCTGTGGCACTCTGCTCCTCTACACCCAAGTTTAAGAAGCTTTCTAGATTAGGGAGGGTGCAGTACAAGTTGCAGTACTAGCACAACATGTATACAACGTAAAATTTATTTAATTCCAGTGCACAACCATGAGAAAGTGCAGGGTATGCCCTTAGGCAAAGGACTAAGTAACAGAACAAGTACAACAGGATAGGAGTGAAAACTGCATAGCTAAATTAAGAGCAAGAGGAAAAAGAGAAATGGGCATGTGTTATGTTTTCCAGCTGCCTGCCATGGAGTCTTTGTATATCCAAAGGCCACTCAGAATTTAGAGAAGGACACATGTGGGTGATAACACCAGAGGCAACGGGGTATTTGAGAGAAAGGCTCAGAAGCTGAAGTTCCTCAATGTGCGTGCATATTGCATATTTACTAGCTCAACGGGGCAGAACAATTTACAAGAGTTCTGGAGAAAGAAAGAGCAAGACAGCAATGAAATTTCTACACACAACACATTTACCAGTGGCTATAATTGTAAACATCCTTCATGGGAAGGATGTGAGGGTTGTTTCTATCATGGTGGACCAGGCTCAATAATAAAAGTACTTGGGTAAGATACTAAAGATACTAAAAGTGTCACACAGAGTTGTTACTGAGCAAAAAATAAGAGGGAGTCCTAAAAATGCTACTTAATGCTTCTAAACAAGAGTGGGTATAAAGCTGAAGAATACATAAACTATACAATCCAAAACATTTCATATAAAATCAGTACATCATATTTCGTATCAAAGTCTATTCAGAAACAAACAGTAAATAGCTGCGCTTGTGGAAAACATCTGAAGGACTGTTTCAAGACACTTCCCTCTTCAATATTATAGGCACCTGAGTCATCTAGGATGCTTGGCATAGCTGCTTTGAAGACTCTTCCCACATTGTCCAGACCTAAGTTTACATGGACATGGAAAAGTTTAATAAGTAGTTATTTGTGCGTGTGCTTGTGGAAATACTATAATCTGGAAACGTTTTCAAAGCAATAGTGAAAGCTGACTCAACACTTTGAAGGGATAATTGATGAAGTGAAGTTGGGCAGGAATGTACAAAACAATTAGAACAGCAGTTCTTCTCTGCTAGAACACTTTGAAAGTAATGGTTAGAATTAATATATTATTTTTTGCCAGTGTGTCTTCCTGCCCCAAAGGAAATTGAAATGGTTCTGTAAGAGACCTAAAACATAAAACCAGATATCTACTGATCTTTTCCCTTACATTCCTTTCAATTAAAATACATCTGTCTCCAGGGGAAATGATTGTTGCACTGAATTCAAGGAATGCTAGGGCTAAGATTTCTACATATGGACAGCAAAAATTCTTTATATGATAGCTGAAAAGAATTTAGACTTTTCTAGGTTTTTTTGCTGCTGTCTAGTAGGTATCTGGATGTTTTCCAATCCAGGTGGCCAGTTCTGAACCTCATACTTTCCATCACCAAAACACCTAGAACTGTTTTGATGAGAGCAGTAAACATTAAACTTTCAAATTTTGTTTTACTGAACTGCAGCTAAATTGAACAGCTGGATGTAATTTGGGGCTCGCAGTATTTTATTTCAAGTTCTAAACCAACCAATTAATGGAATGCTTCTTTTTGTGCACAACCTTTCCTTGGAAAGCTTTGCATCTCTTTGATAATAGTTAAAAATCATTTGGTCTTTTCAACTTAATCATGAACACATGAATTCATCTATGGATGTTTCTGGGTAACACAGAATTATAAATAATTAAATGGGCACAGATATCTTCTTTCTTACATCATGATATTAACATGCACTATATTAAAACCACGTATAAAAATTATTTTAGGCAATTAATTTTGGCAAACAAATGCAAAGGACATGTTTTCAGCAGTTAGTAAAACACAGCAAAATTAAAGCTTTATTCTTCAAAGCTACCAGGACCTAAATATTTCATTTGGCATGTTTTGGCTACTGCAACTGACAGGATGAGGTCAAACTGCAGACACATTTCTTGCAAACATTACAGCAGAGTTTCATGTAATACGGGAGTCTGTATCTGCTTTTGGTTTAGTCTCTATTTTATTTTTATTTTTAATTATAAGTTGTCCAAGCCCTTATTTTTCACTAGCTAAGAACAAATTAACCACTTATTATGTTCTATCTCTTCTCCATTTATCTTTTAAATCCATCACTAAATTTTAATGTACTATTTCCACAAGCATCAAAGTTTTTCAGGAATATTGCCTTCTTTCTTTTTATAACACAGACAGGAAGTTACATAGATCAAATTTTGAAATTACTAAAACAGTACATCAACCCACATACCATGGTATGAACGTGTTAATTATAAAAATTAAAAATATATAACTTGGATGGTCCTCTGAAGTTATTCTTTAATTTCTGAAGGGCAATTCATAAATCAGGCAAATGAATTCCCTAACTGTGAAAAACAATGTTAATTCCTCATCTATCTCCACAGAGCACACACCTGTTCCGATATCTATGCAAATAGATGGTGCATAGTAACACTATGCACAATGCCAATACAGATTGTATTCATAGACATGAGGAAAATGGTATGTAATGACAGTATCCGTTTGCTAAGGGAAAAGCTGGCTGCATTTTCCAGCATTTTTGTTCTTATTTCACTACAAGCATTTGGGAGATTCCAAATGTTATAGCCCATATAATGTAACAGCTCTTCATCATACTGTATTATAATACCATGTAATGTAATACACAATACAGTATGTTGTTTTATTCTGAGTGAATAGCATAGATATCAGTAATTCCTTTTTTTTTTAAATCAAGTCTTATGGGGCTTTTGAGGGAGATAAAAAAGTGATGTGCAATAGGAAACTCTATTTTAAGGTAGCAAACGCCCTTGAGCAAGTCAGCATGTTGTTAAAATTAGAAGTCACCAACAGACATTTCACCAAATAACAATGAAATAGCATGCATGAAAATGACATTTTTGCTTTTATTTGATCAACTACCATGCAACATGAAACAGTGTATTTTATATTTTGTACTAGACTTTATAATGTATTGCATAAGTCTGACTTTTGATTCTTTTGGTAGCACTACAAAACTACTCCATCTTTTGTGGATTTCAAAAGCTCTTAAGACATAACGAGACCTCAGATGTGGGATTGTTAGGTTTATAATTTATTAATATGATAAGAGTAAACCCATGTCCATTAGAAAACACTGTATACTAGGATCTTTGCAATTTCTTCTACAAATAAGTACATTAATAAAGATTACTCAGACTTGGCACTTCTGGTAATATGCATGTATAGACATTAATAATTTAGTCAAGACAGAAAATATTTTTTTAACATGAGAAAAAGCAGTAACTTGAAAAATTAGTATCAGTGTGTCTCTGTAAATAAATGCATATAAAATAAAAATATAACAGCCATAAGCAGAGCCTATCATATCATACTGGGTTTATTCTACAGTTTCACTGTCTACTGTTATTACTGCCTCTTAATGAAAAAGAGAGTACAACAGTGTTTTCTTTGTTTTTCCTTTTCTGTTTGTAAGTTTCAGTTATGCTGTTTATATACTGCTACAATATACTCTAGATAGAACTAGATAACAGTGAGGACATTCATGCAAAAAAAACTTTTAAAAGTTTACTGAGCAGATGTTACATATAAGTAGGATAACTAGAAGTAGCATTTTATTATATAATCTTTTTACTCATGTATGAGAAATGAATATGAGAAAATATTCTCACCACACCAAGTGTTTCAGTCAATTATTACAAAACAAATCTATTATAAAATAGAAACATTTCTAATGAATTCATCCAAAGTTTGAAATTCATAGACAATGAATTTTAGACAATGTCAAAATTCTTATGTACCATAATTTAAAATATCATTCTTGATTAACTGGCACTAAATCATTCATTTGTTACATACTTTTTTTTTCTTTTTTTTTAATTGAAAAAGTTTTATACATTTTCATTTTTAACCCCAGCCCCCTCCCCATCCTCCC
>JANHFL010008447.1:202763-253070 GCA_032468155.1 Oxyrhabdium leporinum
TTCGGCTTTACGGAGTCATAGGACAGACAGATCCCGGAAGATCTGACTTCAACCCAGCGTTGCCAAACCGGAAGTCCATTTGTTACATACTTTTTAAAGTACTATATATATAGCTGCATAAATTGGTTTTCAATATTCAGAATTGGAATTCAATATAGTAATTCATATGAATGACACTCTAGGAAATGGCAAAGTAACACAAGATGTTTCAATTAATAAAATAGCCATTTCTGTAATTCTTTCATGTTTCTATATTCATTTCTTACTATACATTTGCATATGCTTTATGTAACTATTTTTGTAAACCTGTTACAATTTAATTATATCCCCATGGCTCACTTAAAAGTGTTCTCAATCCTTGAGATTGCAGAAAATTAAACCACCATAAATATGCTACCTCTGTGCTAATTCCTACCCTATGTCTGCATCCTGCTTAGGCTAGTTGAGGATGGTGGTGTCTATTTTTGCTCTGTTAGGGCCTGTGGTAAAATGGTTACCGGTTGCTATTATCTTAAAAAGAACGTACTACTTTAAAACTGGAATTAAGGATAATTTAAAGCTGTCTCAACTATGATCTGAGCAGTAGATAACATCAGTGTCATGAGGCCACAGCAGAACAGTAGGATGATAGGAATATTCATTTCATGGTTATGTGGCAGCGGAGAAAAGACTAAGTTATAGCAACCTAGCAGGTTTTCAGACACCACCATGTTAACAAGTGTTGGGTTGGACAACAATAATTTAAATACATACAATCCCCTTTCCTACTATCTTGAAGATCATAATTTTGAAACCAGGAGTTTGTCTATCATAGTGGTGCCAAATGCGCATCATCATGGCGTTGTCACCTGACATATTGTGACTTTTTCCCCCTTTACTAAACCGAGTATGGCCAGCGCGTGATGCATCCGGCCTGCGGACCACGCGTTTCATAGCCCTGGTCTATCAGCACAAACCAAACCAAGTAAATTGACAATATGAAAAAGCACACTAAATTGTTAATTAATTTCAATTTTCAGGTCATATTATTTAAGGACATTAAAAGTAAAAAAAGCATTTTTAGAACAAAGCAGGTGCCATAAAAATTATGTTTCTTTTTTGTTCAATTTCAAGGACCTACACATAGATCCCCCCCCCCAATGTAAAGTTTTTGAAAGGTTTTCTGCTGGTACCATGAAAATGAACCAAAAATAACACTAACACTAAAGTACAGAAGTGTAAGTACAGTTTCTTTTGACCTTTGTTGACAAGCAAAAGAAAATCACTTTGGATTAAAATCAGATTAACATTCAGTCTTTGGTATTAATTATTTAAGGGAAAGCCTTTTCTACTGTATCGTTATTATGTACTATGTCACGGATTTCAAACTCCCATCATGTTTCATGACATTTTTTCCTTTCATAGAGCTGAAGTGGGCATGGCTTGCACATGACGCATCCGGCCCATGGGCCACCAGTTTGACACCCCTGTACTATGTTAATCTTTTGCAAAAATCAAAAAACCAAATGAAACCACTTGCTTAGCAGTCAGAATTCAGAACAGACTTTCCTTTTAACCTAAGTTCACTATACAGATCTAACATAATCAAAATGACGAATCCATGCCAGACATTATTTCAAAGGGAGAGCCGAGTCAGGACATTTCATAAACTTAGCAAGCTATAAATTCATGTTTCTTTATAGAAGTGGGTCCTAATTAAATCAAACCCTTTCGTATTATTTTAACAGTGTCTCAGCCATGAGCACAGATGCATCAAACATCTCAAATGCTATATGCTGTACCCTGCCCTGAAGAGAAGAAACAGCTTTTGGTCCTAAATCCTGTCCTGTTTGGGTACCTTCAGGAGATCATTTCTTTCTAAAAAAATTCCAACTACATTCTGAAATTAGAACAATTGCAAACACAATTTCTACAATGACTCAATTATTTTCTTGATTAGCACACAATTATCATTTTTGTTACTCAGTCTATTATTGGAAAAGACAGAACTTTAAAAAAAGTTGATGGAAGAAGACCGTTTTTCTTTATACTCACTGAACAAATGCAACAAAGGGCAAAGCTGAGGAAGAAGAGAACTGCACTTCTAATAGTAACTGCATTACAATCAGAAGTCAGATATTTGTAAAGTTGTAGATCTTGGCAAATTGGTTTTTAATATGGCAGTCTAATCTTTTTCCTTGGACATTATTACATTACTTTTCTAGTATGAGAGAAGTACCAACCATATTTCAGATTGTAAACAGATTTGCAAATTGATTGTAATATACTGTACAAAGAAGTAGCCATGCTATTTTTTTACAGCAAAGAACTAAAGCAGAAAGAATCCTGTAACACCTAAAAACTCACATATTCACTATGAAAAAAACTTGGATGGATTAGAATCCTTCAACCTATGGTCCCAACCTATGGTCCCAACTTTTGGCCTTCTGGAAGGGTAGTAAAGCTTTGGATTGAGACCCCGAGAGGGTTACTAACCACTGAAGGTGGTTGACAAGGTAAGAAGAGTTGATCTCTGTGCTGTCAATCTCCTGGTTCTGGATTTTTTTTTCATAGTTTTAAATTGCATAGTTTTATATTTTTACATTTACATAGTTTAAACATTTGAATTACTTTTTAGTTATCTTTTTATGATATATAAGCCACACAGAATTGCCCTATTAGAGAAATAGGTGGCATGTAAATTTAATAAATAAATATGCAAAAGAAATTTACTCTGGATGCATTCAAGTGAGGGGTAGATTGAGGTCAGATAGAAACCAAATGGAAGAAGTGCAACATGTGAGAATGAAATTCAACCTTAATGCTTACAGACTACATTTAAAATCTGCGTATTTTAAGAAACAGCTCATTATTGATAACAGCACATAGTTAATTTTCAAGTACTTAAGCATTTACTTCAGTAACATATTTTTCATTTTCAGTGATTGCATCTTAAGCATTGACTACATCTTAAGAATCATAACTACATATTTTAAAGGAGGTAATTAAAATTGGTAATATACTGTAGCTAAAACACTACCATAAGTTGTATGGGAGATTCTCCCACAGGAGCTTGGCAAATACCTAATTGTTCCTTCTGGTTGAAATGCAAAACAATATATATCAGAGTATGGTGGAATAGAAATTGCGTAATTTGCTCTTCAATAAAATTTGCACCTCTTCCTAGTGCTGAACAAACAAGTCTTATATCACAAGATTTCTGAATC
Organism: Oxyrhabdium leporinum; assembly: GCA_032468155.1. Classification (NCBI taxonomy): domain Eukaryota; kingdom Metazoa; phylum Chordata; class Lepidosauria; order Squamata; family Cyclocoridae; genus Oxyrhabdium; species Oxyrhabdium leporinum. The sequence goes on from JANHFL010008447.1 coordinate 205,970, forward strand.
TTGATTAATTGTACTCTTTTGGGATTTTTTTTTTATTTTTGATCAGAATGATCTACTTATCTTTGTAAATATTATTGTATATTTAACTTTAGTTTTTGTGAAGCAATTTAGATAATGAAAATAAATTATATGTTTATTCTCTACAATGCAATCATTTCCTTAAATTGAGCTCAACAGTCATGTAGTTTTCTTGCCAGAATCACAAAAATGATTTTTGACTGCCATCTTTCTGGCTTTTTCAAAAACAAAACCCACTCTCTTAAAAGCCCTGGAATTCCCCAGTTGTTTTCCATCTAAGTATTAGTAAGGCCTAGCTCATTTTAGCTGGTGAGACTGAAGTCAGCTACTTGCTGCCACCTACTGAAGCACAATGCAAATAAATGAAATTATTCTAGAGGTGTGCATAAAACAATGCAAGACACAATTTATTTATATAGGAGTCATATTTTGGACACTAGTGTGCAATCTTCTATTAAGTAAAAAGGAAAATCATTTCTGTTATAAATAAGTACATATTCGTATTTTTGATCTATTCTAAACAAATTTAACATCTGGCATTCGAAAGTGTTTGAAGCACACATGTTATACATTACACTTTATTGCTCAAATAAACTGCTTCTTGGGACCTATGGCAAATATCTGTCATTAATTCACCCTTTCAACTAATTTCCCTTAATCCCAGCAGGGTTTCCCAACTCTATTATTAAACTTTCCAACTGGTGCCAGATTGAATCAGAAAGAATAATTTGTTTAATATTCTCTTTGTGAGTCCATAGTTGGATTCTAAAAAAACTTTTCAAGTGTCAATGGTTTATTATGATTTAAGAGCCTATGGCAGGGACCATTTGTCAATTTATCAAAAGAACATCTGGCAAATATTGCCCAACTTTAGATAATTAATCCAGAATAGAAATCCAAAATGATAGTGCAAAACAGCGTGAAATGGAATGACTTCAATAAATATGTAAGAATATTTGCGCATATGCAAATTTAGCAATTTTGCTCAACACAACTTCATCTTATGTGTATATAAATGAGAGTATTCCAACTTGACAATATTGTATTAAGTGCTATTTATATAAAAATCACACGCTATATGCATGTTCACACCTGTGCCTTGATAAAATTAAGAGAAAGCAGAACTATTTCTATTGTTTGAGCAGTGACATTTTAAAGAAAAATAAGACAATGGGGAAGATAATAATTTCTTCACATAAGAGATAATTAAAGAGAAAATAAAAGTAAAACAGAAGCTGAAAACAAGGGTGGGCAACATTTCCATACTGACAGAGCTGCTTCTGATGTAGGAGTTAATCAGCGCCTTTAAGCAAATCCCTCAAATTAAAATGCTGTTAATTTAAAGCAGTATACAAATGAATTTTATACAGTTACACACAGACATATATATATGTATACTGTACTTTGTTGCTAGAAGTTGGGGGATAGATAGCATATAAATTTAATAAATAAAATGTTAAGCTGTGAGCCCTCTTTAAAATAAGTAGCTGATCCTTCAACAAAGGACGTATGTGAAAGGACATATATCCTTTCAAAACCAAGTTTTCTTCAACAAATTGCCATTTTTCATCCTCATCCTGCCATCACATGATACGGCCATTTCCTTACATAATTGCTTAATTATTTCTCCCATCACAAATTCATGGGATCCAAGCCAACTGAAAAAAAAAATACAATCTAGAATCAGTATAATAATGACAAGGGGTTTAGACTGCATTAAGTCCTAGTAGTGTATTACTGCTATGATTTTCAAGATCAGGTTCTAAGGGACTATATAAACTAATTCAGCTAATATAGGTAGTCCTCAACTTACAACCATAATTGAGCCCAAAATTTCTGTTGTTAAGCGAGACAGTTGTTAAAGTGTTTTGCCCCATTTTATGACCTTTCTTGCCATAGCTATTAAGTGAATGACTGCAGTTAATAAGTTAGTAACCCAGTTGTTAAGTGAATCTGGCTTCCCATTGACTTTGTTTGTCAGAAAGGGGATCATCTGACCTTTGGACACAGCAATGGTCGTAAGTGTGAACCAGTTGCCAAGCATCTGAATTTGGATCATATGATCACAGGGATGCTGCAAAGGTTGTAACTACGAAAAACAATCCTAAGTCACTTTTTTCAGTACTGTTATAACTTTGAACGGTCACTAAATGAACTGTTGTAAGCCAAGGACTACCTGTACACAAACTGCAAATGAAAAATGAAATCTTAACACTGTTTTAGAAATATTTTGGGCAAAGGCTAAGAATGGTCATCTGACTTTTACACTGATACATGTAATGACACGTTTAATTATGTGCTTCCCAGCCAATCTGCCCCAAACAGTGCCTTGAAAGAAATCAGCAGTGGTCCTTTGCCTTGCACAGACTTTTCTAATCCTTGCACAGAGGAGACAAAAATCTTGAAAATAGTGCCTGTAAAAGAAGATGCATGACAGCAGGATGAAGAAGACCCAGAAAAATGACTTGATACTAATGAACAGAGAAAACTAAACCAACGAAGTGGAAGTTGTATCAGCATTAACAGAAAATAACCAAGTAATGCTTGATTAGAAAGACAGACTGGAAGGATGGGGAAGAGAACTCTCCAAGAAAGGCACTAGCAAGCTACCTCAGTATCATACTAGGATGCACAGATCTGTCCATGTCAACGACCAAAAGCTGTAACCAAATCAAAGGCAATTTTACTTTTAAAGCCAAGTATAATTGAATAAATATTGTGAATTTAAGAGTAGTCATGTTTTGTGTTTTCAAAAAGATTACGCACAAAAATTGCAATGAAATATGATGACCCTTTACAGAAACTATTGTGTAATTTTAAATAAAAACAAAATATAGGGGGGGGAGGAAACCTTCATATTTTTATGTTTTGCTTTTCTTCCTGTTTTTCCCCACCGTATTCTCCCCCCCCCCTTTTCTGCCTGTCTGAATAAGGGCAAATTTTATTCATTTTTTTAAATAGCGTAACAAAACTATAAAAATGGAAGAGGCTGCTTAGATTATCAAATCAAACACAATCTTTTATGTAGAAATCCCAATTAAAACATTCACAAAAGAGGACCATCCAGCCTCTACTAGAAGGTAAATCCTATGTCGATTTATGATTACCAATCAGCAAACTTAGACCCCTCACACACACACTAAATAGAATAATGGTGAAAACGTGGTCCCTCCAAGCCCTGAGCTTCAGTAAGACAATGAACTTCCTCCAACTCTCCCTACCACCTATCTCCCGCCCCGCCATATTTCCCCTTTTGGTAACCCTGCATTCTGCTTTGCAGACCAGCAAGCAGCCCAGAACTCCATGGCTCTGGGGCTGCTTGCCATACCTCAGCAAACCTCAGCCACCCCAGCAAGCATTCATTCCCTCAGCTGCCTTCTCTTCCAATTTCTGCACCAACCTTTCACCTTCTGCTGTCTCCTTTTTTGACCCAGCTTTTCTGGTAAATATTTCCTACTTTCCCCATCTTTCCAAAGACAACGCTGTCTTCAGAAAGCTGTGCTGTCTTTGGAATATTATATTCAGCTTTATGAAGCAAGGCATGGTGCAGGGTGACCAAACCGGCAGACAGGGTGAGAATGTAGGTGGAAAGGGGGAATTGAAGTCAATCTGTTAACTTACTGAGGCTTCGGGCTGAGAAGGACCAATGGAATGGCTTGGATTGGAATGGGTATCAGTTGTGCATCAGGAAAAGAAAATCTCAATGGAGTGACATATTTTTGACGGGTTTTTTTCCCTCCGTTATATCTGGATACAGAGTCAGACTTGAAATCTAAGAAACCGACGTATAAGGAATTCCTCCATTAAATCCACTTGTTCATCTTCAATTGTGTCATTAAGTTCCACTCTATCTTGGAGCTCTTGGTCTCATGATTAGCATACAATTTGGTTACTACCCTCAAAAAGCTATAAAGTCAATATAGCAAGATCTTTGTTATTTTTTCTGTATATTGGGTCTACTATAGCAATCCCCCTCAAGTCCTCTGAGCTATGTCATTATTAGTTAACAACAGTGAATAGAATTGGTAATAGAAGCACCCACTCCAATGTTCATTTGTGTAGAACAAAATCACTACTGAGGACCTGCTTCACCTTTAGAGATGTATCAATATAATCATTACTGCCCAGGAAAATGATGACCAGCTAGTCCATATGCTGATATCTGTGGCATCTCTATTCAATTCTGTATCAGGATACGCATGCAAAGCAAAACGAAGCAAAGTAAAATAAAGGGAATCAAAGCAAAACAAATGGTCCTTGCCAGAATTGCTAAAGTTTTTTGTGTCACTTCCTGGAGTTGAAGTGCAACACATATAAGGGGCTTCATGTGGGAAGAAGCTAATGAAAAGCAATGGCACAGTCCAGTGTTTCTCAACTTCAGCAACTTTAAGATGTGAAGACTTCACTTCATGCTGGCTTGTGAATCTGGCAGATGAAGTCTACACGCATTAAAGCTACTGGTGTTGAGAAACACTTGTCCAGAAAAAGAGCATAACTCCAACATTATTTTTAGAGCAAGAAAAATTCAACTATCTGTTGTAGCAGTATGTTTTGGCCCTAATTCTTTGAGGTGACAACTTTTCATTTTTATTACCATTTGTTATTATTAGGTCAAATTCAAAAGATGCGATGACAGATGAAATTAAGCCAATTCTCTGTGCAGAAATAACTTGCCCTTATCTGAATTTGTGTCAGTCAAAGAAAACAAACGACAAGCCATCTTAAAAAGCAAGCTGGATAAATGAAGTGTGATGCCGGTTTCTCACTTCAAATCTGCAGTCCTTTTGCAGTCACTTAGTTTTAAGTTACCATCTGTCGCCATGAACCCCCTTCGAAACAAGAAATCTTTCTATACAGAAAGATTCCAAATATTTTTCAGTGTAATGTTTCATTCATGATATTTGGATAGATTCCATATATCTTCCATTCATAACACTGCCAGATTTCCTAATGACTATTTATTTAAAATCAGAAACAGAAAATTGCACAGCAAGAACGGAATACAGGTAGTCCTCAACTTACAACAGTTCATTTAGTGACCATTCAAAGGTACAACGGCACTGAAAAATGTGACTTATGACCGTTTTTCAGAATTACAACCTGCAAAGCATCCTCATGATCATGTGATCAAAATTCTTGGCAACTGGTTCACACTTATGACTGTTGCTGTGATCCCCTTTTGAAACCACCTGACAAGCAATGTCAATGGGGAAACTCGATTCACTTAACAACCGTTACTAATTTATCAAATTTCAGTGATTCACTTAACAACTGTGGCAAGAAAGGCTATAAAATGGGGCAAAACTCATTTAACTTAACAACATACATTTTGGGCTCAATTGTGGTTGTACGTAAAGGGCTACCTTACAAGGATCCTCTAGTGCAGGGATGTCAAACTCACATTGTCACTTCGTGACTTTTTTTCCCCTTCACTAAACCAGGTGTGGCATGGCCAGCGTGTGACGCATCTGGCCTGTGAGTTTGACAGCCCTGCTCTAGTGCAACTCTCTGAAAATTATATTTAAATACAATGTTCTGAGTTATACTATTATACAGTTAGCTCTCAACTTACAACCACTCATTTTAAGACATTTTTGCCATGTTTGTTAAACAAATCACTTTAGTTATTAAGTGAATCATACGGTCATTAAACAAACTCAGTTTCTCCCATTGAATTTGCTGGTTGAAAGCTAGCTGGGAGACTTGTGAATGGTGATTATATGATTCTGGTCACTGCAATCATCATAAATACATGCCAGTTACTAAGCACTCAAACTTTGATCAGTATGGGGATGCAGTGATGGTTGTAAGTGTGAGAATGGTCATAAGTCAGTTTTTTCAGTGCCGTTTTAAGTTCCAATAGTTGCTAAACAAATCATTGTAAGTTGAGGACTACCTGTAAGTGTGAAATAGAACAAATGTTCCATTTTAAGTTTTAATGCAATGCTAAGACTGAGCTATACTTTTATGAAAGAACATACAGAGCATTTACAATTTATTGTATTTTTTGGGGGGGACAACAGAGTAAATTTTAGTTAGGTGTTCTTCAAAGATTTCTAATCTTTCACAATTCAAGCAAAACAAAATGTAAATAGATTAAAAAAAACCTGCAGCCATGTCCCTTATCCAATATCTTCTCTACGTCCTCGTTCTGACTATCTACTCACCAATTGTATATGTTCTAAACAGTGTTTGGAAACGTCAACTTGATTTAATTTTTAAGCAATATTTTGGTACCTCTGTCTCAATATGCTGCTGCATTCAAATAAAACCTTTGGTTAGGAACACAGAAAAACATCAGAAACAAAAACAATTCTTTTGTGAAAAATAAAGAACTTGTCTGAAAAGTCTATGACAGAAACCACGACTACAGAACTGAAAGATGCTATATTTTCCATGCATCTTCCTCCCTATCCAATCTCAACTACAAACATATTTGCTTTCATCTATCAGTGACAATCTTTTATACAGTGTGTTCAAAAGTACAAAAACTGCCAGCAGTTTGCAAGCAAATTAACCAATGTTAGATATAAATGATATTCCCCCAACTCTCATATCAATTGTTTGACATATATCACACAGTCACTTAGGGATCATTATCGGAAAACTCTTGGTGTTTTTTCCTTCCAGTTTAGAAAAAAAAATCAAAACTTAAACTTTACATAGGTATTAAGATCTTTTTCAATAATTGCTTAAGCTTTACATGAAGTAGATATGTAGCAATTTATTGTACAATGTGGCCCTAAGCAGATTTAACTGAAAATGAGTATGCTGTAGAATAAGTGTTATACCCAGGAGAAGTGCAATCTTTGTTTCATTTTTAATTGTGATTGGCTAAATCAGGAAATTCAGACACACATTTAACATTGCCAAAGAAATAATCATATTGTATATGTGCAAATTTTTCAGGTGTGTTTCTGTATCTCCCTATGTCTTCCCCAAATAATCCATCTCTTCCTACCCATAGGTGCTGCTGCCATTTCTCTTTTCCTTCATTCCCTCTACCTGTCCATAAGCCATCAGCAAGAACAGCAAGTAAAGTGTTGGTTAGTTATTGTACATTACTTTTTCCCCCGTCATTAATTGTTTGCTCAAAGCGGGCCAGCAAATAAGCAGCAGAAGTGACAACCCGAAGCAGAACCAAAAGCCTCTATTTGACAGCAGTTCAAGACAGGATAAGTACATGTGACAACAGCTCAAGAACAGGACAAAGTATTTCCGTTTGTCCAAGAACTGATGTACCCTGTAAATCATGCAGCCCACTCACTGCAGTCTTATTACAAATTTACTCATGATCTCAGAAAAGGTGAACCTTAAGAGTTGGGTTTTGCTTTTTAAAAAACAGTTTAGAATACAGAAGAAAGTGGCTACAGGCGTTGGGCATGGGAAAGGATAATTGAGGATCAAGTGATTTAATATCTTATGTAAGCGGAAGGCCTTTCCAGCTACTTCAATCCACGGCGTAGAACAAGTCAGCTTGTGGAACAACTGTAAAATAGTGATTAAGGGATGAAATTGTTTCAAATCTTCCCTCAATTACAGAGTTACATGGATGCATTTAGGCAAATTACTATCCTTTACTGGTAGTTGTTTTCTCTAGTAGGAATAAAAAGAAAGACAGATGGAAGAGAAATTCATCATCGTCACCACCACCAATCCAAATTACAAGAGCACTTACAATTAAGACATAAAACTAAAATTTAAAAACAACTTGAAAGGAAACGGTGTACAGGTAGTTCTTGATTTATAAACAGTCGATCATTTCATGTTATGACAGCCATAGAATGTGTGTGTATGGCCCATAAAGCACTCCTGACCATGGCAAGTGGTCATACAGGGCCCCCAGGATCACGTCACCATATCCTGGACAGGTCAGCTTTACGACTCATTGCAGCACTCTGTAGCACATGAGCACGATTCACTTAATGAGTGCAGTGTTTGTTTAAGCATCTCAGCGAAAAAGCCAGAAAATTGCTTCTGGTCACGTGGGTACTTCAACTTATAACCATAACAACTGATGACCAGATTTCCAGTCCCAATTATAATCGTAAGTCAAAGACTATCTATAAGACTAACTGCTTAATTATCTAAATTAACTTAACAGATATGATCAAAGGCAGTGATTCCCAAATGGTTGTCTATAAAAATCTACTATCTGGTCTGTCCCAGCTTCCTTGTAGTCACCAGCCTCACCACTTAACCTCACTTTGTTCTCATGCTCCTTCTGCCATATAGCTGATTAGACCAGACCCATCCCAAATCAGCTCCTGCGTATTCAAAGCAAACCAGCTATACGAGCCAGAAATGATCACTGGTAGTTAGCTAATCAGTCTGCTTGCTGCCTACTTCAAAACACTGGTTCTGTGATACATGCAAGTGATAAAACAGTGATATGAATACTAACATTTAAAAAAATGACAACAGTGAACAAGTAACCAACTGCCAGTCTAAACTGTGATCTCACACAAACAAACCCAAAAGGAAAGTGTGATTTAAAAACTATAAAGATGAGAATTTAAACATGAGATTTCCCTGAGCCCACACTCTTAGAATTCAGATTTTGTCTGAGGAACATCTTAACCAACAAGTTCAGACAAGATTTATTATTATTGCAATGGGTACATTAAAAAAATCGAGTGGTAAGTATTTAATTTGGGGAGGAAATGCACCGGGTGTCAGCCTTGGGAGCCATATTGTACGGAAGGGCTCTGAGGCTGCCATAGTTAGTGCCTGGGAATTTGGGAGGGGGGATATTCACAGAGAGGGGAATTAAACACAACAGCATTCTTCCCAGAGTCAAGGATATGTCAGCCTGCACCTGGAAGAGGAGTGTTTGAAAGAAGGGCTTCAATTGGGATGGTATTTGATTGCATCATGTGATTGGTGATGAGGGCAGGAGGGTGGATCTTTGATTTTCTCTTGGGGAGGGAAAAGCCGAAACTTTCAGACTTAGGTTTTCCCAGATGTGCCAATATGACTTCTTCAATAAATTCTTACTTGAATGAACTTTGTTTCTGAGTGCTGAATGGACAGTGGGGGGGTTTCATTGGAACACTGACACCGGGAATGAGTAGGCAATGTAAATATAGTTATTTTATTCATCTCCAAACTTATATTCTGATGCTCTTTAAGACTAAAATGTTGCAAGGTCGTCTTTAATTGGATAGCTCTTACGTTTTCCAACATTCATCTGAGAAAAGATTATTACAGAGAAGACAACATACAGTATTTGGATATTATAGTTCACATGTAATTTATAGTGGGTAGTTAAAAGATTTGACCAAATTTATGTAAGGCGCAAGGTTCTACATGCATTTCATACTTTTGATCGTCATCACAAACTGGAATGATGCTTTGAGGAAGATAAAATTTAACTAATTTGATGCTATATTTTGATTAGTAGTCTCAATAATTTATCTAAAAGTTAAATTATTATAGAGTTCACAATGACCTGATTTGTTGATACAGACCAATGTTGTACTGTATAGTTAAATGATTAAAGCAACAAATCTATTTATATGGAGTAACACTGAAGATTCATTCAGATATAGTAAAGCTATCTCAAATTATTATTTATTTTTAGCTGCTCCTTACACTTCTTGGCAAGTTGGTCCTCCAATATCATTATGACAACTACTGCTAATGACAAGCATGCAGGACAGCCTTTGCCAGGGACATATGGGTGAGCCATATGATGTTTTCTTGCAGCCCACTTTTCTTCCTCCTACCATATGTCAAAAGTACTAGGAAGCGAAACTTTTGTCATTACATGTCTACTGACATCATTTTTAGGTTATCAGGAGTTAACATCCGATAATAAAACCTATTGTAATCAGATGTGCTTTTAAAATGATAAAATTGTGGGATCAAGGTTAAAACATTTTGCTTTTTCCTTCAGATGAATAATCGAGTTGACTTGTGTAAGTGATAAATAGAAACAGGGCACATCTACTTTTGCAAATTACTCTATTGTCAGTTACGTCTCAAGCATGAACAAAAATATTTAGCTGCAAAAAGATCTTAAAATTACTAGCATGTTTTAAATGTTCTGGAAAATAAAAGTAGAAAGCCTAAAGTTTAAAAAAAAACTAATGATGACTGCCTATTATGAAGTTTAATTTCTATTTTTATTTTATTTTTCCTCCCAGATACGTTTCTTGATGTTTTCTCAGCTTGCATAGTTTTGGTGAAAATCAATACTTCTGGAGTACAAACACAATCTAGTGGGCTAAGTATAATTTATGTTTAACACAGATGGAAAATAGTATTTGCAGTTGTACTTGTAGTGTTTATTTCAACTTGTGTCAAACAGAGTTTAAAGGCTTGGGAAAATATTTTGAAATGCTGACAGATGTACAATCACATGGCATCTTGTTTCACAAGTTCACAATTAAGAGTATTCAAAATTTCTTTGTGTTTCCTTGGACATGAACCCAGTTGAGGAATTGTGTCAGCCTGCCTCATTAGATCTGGCAGAGAAGGAATATTATGGGTACCATGGCCTAGAGACCTACATCTGCCTACTCTGATGGGAAACCCACCATATAGAACATCCTTCATCTCGAAATTAGATTAGCTCTATAAATTTTGATATTTCAAAAACCTTTAAGACCCGATTATATTATCAGGCCTGGGACTTCAAGGGAATCAATAACTTGCCTTGATGGCTCCATTGTTGAGATGCCATTCTTATACTCCCTTCTTCTAGGATTGTGTCTTTGTTTTTTATGATATTTATTAATATGAATTTTTATACTTTATATCTGTTGCTTTTACATTTGTTATTTTATCTGATTGTTGTGTACTGCCCAGAGCCACTTTAGGTGAGATTAAGGGGGTGGGAGGGAGATATAAATTTGATAGACAAATGATAGGCAGACAGACTTCAGACAGAGTTCATATATAGAACATTATTGAGGTTAAAGTTTATTTGATTGGATTAGACTTGTTAAACTTGCATAGTAAATTCTGCAGCGTAACAAATATGATTGACATTCTCTGTTGAGTGAACACTCATAATTACTTCCATACTACTTTAATAGTTTTAATGCTATAAAACAGCTATATATTTATTTGATCCCGTTATAAATCATATAATTTTGTTGTGTACTTTGCACCAGCAATAATTAATCTCACACTCTTACTTTGTCTTGCTTTTTTACAAGAATGTTCAAATTAGGATTTATTGAGAAATGTTTTTGATTAATTTTAGTAAATATTCACATATTTTAAAAATAAGCATTTTTAGGTTATCACAAAAAACACATTTACCTAATAATAAATCCAACTGGGCACATGGGGTCATTCTTCTGAATAGGCAAGCATAAGGTGCACAAACACTGGCAGAAATATATTGTCAAATAAGTTTATATAATATTATAGGGGCCAATTATTGGAAAAAAAATAAGTGAAGAATAGAATGGCATCTGTTTTCTGTCATTTTATTTCTAAACATATACAGGCATGAAAGGCCAAAACAACTGTAATCTTATTTACTGGATTTGTTATGATAGCCCAGACAGTCAATCTCACGGCCCCACCCTAATTTTCTTGAGCCAAAGTGATGTCATGTTTAAAGCAGCATTAAGACTTCATTGCTACAATTCCAGTTTTTTTCTGTAGTCTCCACCCTCTTTCTTCATAGCATGACACTACAAAAACAAGAGGGCCATCAGTCACCTTTCTTAGGGCAGGCACAATGGAAGCAGTGCATTTTATAAACTTTCACTTTCCATGATAAGGAGGTGCAATAATTCAGAAACAAATCCAGTCAAAGCAGTTGCAGTAAAAAAAAAACAAACTATGACAAGATTATCTTCCTGAAATCACATAGCCTTTGCTAGCAAGAGTCAGGTTAGCTTTACCAAGTTGACAATCATGCTATTTAAAGAAAGTCAGAATAAAAAAAAGCAGCAAATTTATTTCACTAAGAATAGTTTTCCTTTACCAATATGTTATCTGTTGTTTGACTGCAATTTCCATTATCCTCATTCATCATAGTCATGTTAATGGGAGATAATAGGAATTATGGCCGAATGCGTCTGTATCAGGTTAAGAAAGGAAATCATATTGCACATTAGATATTTTACATTAGATATTTTACTTCAACTCTAGACTGCAGATTCTATTAAACAATTTTATTTAAAACAATTAAACCTAACCTATTATACTTATTTACCTAGGAGAAAGTGCATTAAATTAGATAGAGCTGTATATTTTGAAGAATTCAATGGAAGATGTGGATAGAAGAGTTACCAAAAGGTTTAAGTACTGTATTACCTGCCAACTTCTACACTAAGTCAAATACAAGATGACTTCGAATAAAATCCCACTTTTCAATATTATAAAGGTACCAATCACATGACAAATGAAAAGCAAAACCATGTTGTATCTACTCCAATGCTCCTTTATAAATTGCACTAAGTCCAAACAGAATTTAAATACAAGACCAAGTCTATATAGGTAAATTACCTATGCAGCCATTCTTCATTTTTAGACCGGTATTAACGATGTCAATAAAATTATTAAAAGGCTACAGTGAACTTTTTATTTTTAACTTATTGCACAAATAATTATCCTACATATTTAACTTGTATCATTTATAAACTGACCTACACTAGTTAATAAAACACACAAATAAAACAAAGTAATAAACAGTTGCAAATGGTACTAAGTGTATTTTGCAATGTCAGTGCAAAATGGCATTAATATAACCCTATGCACAAACAAGTTTAAAATTCAAACTTTCTCATAACTAAAATAGAATCAAAATATGCTTAACATAAATTTTATAACAGATCACACAAGAATGTTAAACAGCTTCATTACTTTATATGAAATGGACAACTACTTTACATTTAGCATTTCTCTCAAAATATGCAGAATTCATTGCGACTTTTGCAATCAAATACTCAGTGGTCATCAACCAGAGTCATCAGGTTTTTTTAAAAGAAAGTTGCACTCAAAAACCAGAAAAGTGACACTTCCAAACAGCACCACGATTTAAACACAATGCACCATATGTTGATTCTCAGCTTACAAGTTTGCGTACTTCTTTGCTTCCCTCTAGTTTCCTCCCCCCATCCTATACATCTGATTAATACCAGCTGTTTCCCTCGATCTTTCCATTCAAGCCCGCAGGAGCCTTCTTTCTCAACTTTAAACTCCACTCTGCAGCCGAAATACATACAGCCACAAGGGCCTTGGGATTGGAAATGCAAAAAGGAGGAGATAGCGCTTCCACTGCAGAGGTCCAGATCTACAATTTACTATACAACCACACCCACCGCATTGCAGAAGCCATGAGCGGGGGAGAGACGGGATGGCGGGGAGGGGGGGGGAGGAGAGGCAGATTGGAGCCCACGGTGAGACAGAACATGATGCCACCAACCGAGTCCCGTCCCCTCCCCCCCAAAAAAGCCACGCCAGACGGGTGCAGCGAATCCTGCAAAAGAGCAGTCAAGTTGAAAGAAAGCCAGGGACGCGAACAATTCTAAGTTAAACAAGCGCGGCGGACTAAAACCACATGGCATTTAAGGCGGGATGAAGCTACTTTTTCTTCTGCCGCCAAAACTAATTCGCAGCATCGCCACAGAAGCTGAGGCATTTCTTCTTTAAAAAGTATCTACCCACCCAACCCCTTTACTTCCATTTCTTAACGTTAAAAAGACCCAAGCCAGATCACTGTCAATAATTAATCAGGGACGATGCTTAACAGACAGCAGTTAGCACAGGGCAAGGCGCATGGCTGTCGCCAGAAATCAAACATTGAGAGCGCTGACGGCCAAAAAGAACGATTAATAGGAACTTGCTACCCTTGGGACGGAAATTTCTGTAAGAATTCATCCCACTTACGGGGGGGGGGGGGAGCTCAGAAAGGAAAGGGAGGTTCTGCGCCGAACTCCAAAGGAGGCACCAAGACTCACACGCGCATTTCACTCATTATAGATTCTGGACTCCCTAGACTTACTCAAGACAGCCAAGCAAAGCGAAGACTTCCCTTATGAGGAAAATCAGGCCACTGGGAACCTTCACTACCGCCTGAACGAACCGACCCCGGATCATCAACTAAATCACTGTTGGGGCTGAGGGTGTCCTATTGCCAGGGGAGTTTCCCTCAAAAAACAGGGGAATGACAAGGCAAGGACTGACGGGCCGGATGCACCCAGACCCAGCTTCGCGTTCGCCTGCGGTTTTTGCTAGGTGACCCTTTCCCCAAATGGAGAGAGAGAGAGAAGCGGGTTGCACGAAGCACGCCTGAGCAAAAGTCAACCCTGCCCCCAACTCCACACGGACTTCTTCCCAATTTCCTTTCGGCCGAGGAGGGCTATAAAAGAAGTGACGACGCCAACATACCACCTTCCCCCTCCCCTTAACGATGCGACTCTGTTCCTTCGGAATTCCGCCGTCTCCAAGGGGAGCCGCTGCAGACCTTAATCATGCAGGGAAGAGGAGAAAAAAAAAGTAAACTTGCACGTGTGATCATTGCGAACAAGACCATTTGTCGGGCCGCTCTACCAAATACACCGCCACTTCCAGCCAATTCATGCTGCGGTTTGCCTCGCCGACCCGATGCAACCGTGCCATTCCTCCACGAGCCCTTCAGCATTTATCGCTCCCCTCCCCTTTTTTGTTTTGCTTTCAAGCGCTCTCTTTCCCAACCCCAATCTTTAGGGTACACCAGGAGGATACGTAAATCAGCAGAACTTGGCTGGGACTAGCAAATAAAGCGTACTTCGCCATCTAAATAAAATCATCCGTACCTAGTTTAGCCAAGTCATCCAATGAATTGGCCAGTTGGACCCAGGCCATAAATTCCTGTCGTTTGCGTGCATGTGTAAATGTGCAGCGACTTTTACCCAAGTCTTTTCCCCCATCCCCAGCTCGTAGACACGGGACGCAAACGTACATATCCGCCCATCCCGTGCAATGTCGGCGTTCTGCGGACCGATCCCACTCGAAACCTTTCACCGCGAACTGTTAACTTAAAAATGGCTCCTAGTATATACATCACTACAGACTTAAATCAGTGCAGCAGAGGAAGGCCTTCGAAGCTTCTGATCTTCCCCATTTCTCCAAATCTACTTTACATGAGAGATTTCCTCCCCAAACTGCGCGACAACCACATGCAAAAGGCGAGAAGGGAGGTCTGCGTACCTTATCAAAAAGCCGCAGCCGCAGAACTCGGACCCGGGATCGAAGTCTGTTCCAGCGCGTCACAAGGACGTGCAGCAGCTGCAGCAGTCAGAGCCACGCGTCAGCAGCAGCACAGCCGGGCTCTGCCCAGGACGAGCCCTCCGCAATTTTCAGCAAATCAGAAATGTGCAAACGCTTCTAAGACCCCCCGACCGACCTAAACGAGGTAGGAGCTACATCCGGCCAGGTTTTTTTTTTTTTAAGTAGCAAATCAATTATTTTACTTAGAACCGGATGCTGTAACATGAACACTTCATTATCAAAGACGGTCTGCCAGGCCTTATTATACATGGCATTATGTCTGCGTTTGCAAAACGGCGTTAGCCGCTTCTACTTTGTTTTGAAGGAAAAGCAACCGGTTGAGTAACACCACCAGTTATTTGTCATCTCTTCATCAGAACCTGAAAAAGAGGGGTGGGGGAAGATGCTCCATCCAGAAGATGCCCAGGTTTCTCTCTTCCAACTACTCTTTTATTCTATGCGTTGCCACTGCAGCAAATAAATGTGGAATCAAGAAGGCAAGGGCAGCTTTGACATCCTTCTTGCCCTCCTGGTCTGACCACAGAAGACTGGATTGGACCATCTCATTGGCTAGAGAAAGAAAGGACAAGCAGCCTTGCAGCTTTGGATAGTGCAGCACAGAATTAATAATGAAGGAAGAATCACCTAATTTTTTCAACCACTGTAGCCTGGTGTGGGGAGATGGGGAATTAACTACTTCAATTTTTAACACCACCCACTAGGAGGGACAGAGAATGCAGGCAGAGGCAAAAACCCTTCTTCCATCTCTGCACCTCCCAGAGGGCGTAGTCCGGTAGTCCACTGCTTTCTTTTGTATAGTTCCTCTCTCTGGATAATACAAGAGTCTCTCTTGCAGTATGCTAAGAAATGGGATGTACAAACGCCAAAGAAGTTGCAGAAGAAAATTGTAGATAAGGAGCCAGAGATACCATCAACAGTTATCCAGTCTTGTGCACCTGCAAAAGTAGTTGACAGCTTTCATTTTCTGTCACACTAAAAATGACAAAATTGATAAAGAGGTGCATTTTTGTCAGAGATGACAAACGAGAAACTGCAGGGCACAAAGAATATGATGTTTGTGTTGGTTAATACTTCTTCCTTTCAAAGAGGGTGAAGCTACCCTAAGGTAGCTTCACATTACCATTCCCAGATGGGAAAGACTGAGAACAAGAACTTAAGCCAGAGCAAAGCTAAAATTCCAAAATTTTAGAAGTTGGTAGTTACAAGATGAGTGCTATATTTGACTCATGACTTTCCCTAGGCCAAACAAAAAGGAATCATAGTGGCTTCATTTAGTTTATGTGAACAATTGTACAGCAGTTACCAAATCTCTTGCACTGTTTCATAGCAATTGCTTCTCATATCATTCCCCAATATTAATTCACATAACTGATCATTTTTTTTTAGTTCTACCAGCCTGGAATTTTTGTTTGGGTTACTATATATGGATAAAATTTATTTCTGTATTAAAAGTTTACCCAATTACCCATATAGCCATTTTGCCATGCTTTCATCCTTGGGAGGAAATTGTGTATAAATTGTACTGCCTCCACAGCATGGCCTTAACATGGCTCCACAATGGGCTTATCCATGTCTGGAAGGTAAGGAAGATCACCTTAGAATCTTAGAATCAAAGAATCCTAGTGCTGGAAGAGACCTATGAGGTCTTCTAGTCCAACCCCTCTGCCCATGGTTTGAGTCCTTATTCCATCCTGAACAAATGGTTGTCCTATCTTTTCTAAAAAAAACTTCCAGTGATAAGAGTATCCACAACTTCAGGAGGCAAGCTGATCCACTAATTGTTCTCATTATCAGGAAATTTCCCCTTAGTTCCAGGTTGGATGTTCCTTTGATGAGCTTTATATCCATTCCTTCTTGTCCTACCACAGGTGCTTTGCAGAATAAATCAACCCCTTCCTTGTGACAGCTCTTCAAGTATTGGAAGATAGCTATCTTGTCACTAAACATACCTAGTTCCCTTAGCCATTCATCCTATGCTTTAGCCTGAAGCCCCTTATTATATTTGTTGCTTTTCTATGCACTCTTGCTAGGACCTCAGCATCTCTTTTGTATTGTGGTAACCAGAACTGGATGCAGTATTCCAATATTCTTGATGCTGTTTCTCTGTTGCAGCAGCTTAGGATTGCCCTGGCTAATGGAGAGATGCAGCAACCATTATCTAAGCAAAAGCCCAGAAGCATTATTAAGTCCAGAACAAGATAACATTCAGAAACAGATCAAGCAGATGCTTTACTAATTTACTAAATTATAAGGAAGAGAGAGTACATCACCATCAGATATACTGTACACAATCCTATTATTATAGCCAATCTCAATAAAAATAGTTTTAGCCTTCCTGTGGAAAGTTTATTTCCTGGACTGGACTACCTTGTAGGGCTCACCTACATGACAGTGAAAAGACATTAGATTATTTTCCTGGCTGAAATATGAATATTACCAGTTGTGAAAAAAACCCCATCCCCAACTGTAATGGTATATGAGAATTACCTTGGAGTACTGAGAAGAGCTGCAGCCTGTGTAATGGTTGGATAAGAGGCAGCTTAACCCACAACAGGAATGTGGGTGTGACAAAACCTCTCAGAAGGAACCCTCCCTAATTTCTTTGGATGTAAAGGAGGGACAAATGTATTTTCAGACTTGCACAGTTCTGTTATTATAAACTTACAATAAACTGGAGTTAGTGGAATCTGAGTATGCTTCTTCTCTGGACATCAACTACCATAAAGAATATGTAGCAGGATGGTACTCATAAGGACTGAAATTTCCATCCAATCATTTTATTCTTTTTTGTCTTTAAAGGGCTGTTGATTTCAATCTAATGAACATTCAGTGGTATATGTGTGTATGTGAGAGAGAGGGTGTGTGTGTTCTGCTGTGTAGGGTTCTTGAAGTGATTGTTTTTGATTATGTGCCATCAAGTAGCAGCCACAAAGACAGACCTTTAAAATGATTTGTCCCAGACTCAGATCTTCCACTGGTACAGCCATCATTTCCATAAGTGAATACATCCTCTTACTGTTTGTCATCCTTTTCTTCTCTTTTCACTATCCTAAGTCTCCTCCTTCAAAGTCCATGGATTGAAAGGTTGTTGTTCAATTGCTAAGTCATGTCAGTCTCTTCACAACCCCATGGACCATAGCATACCAGGACCTCCTGCCTTTCACTGCCTCCTAGAGTTTGCCCAAATTCATTGATCACAATATAACCATCTCATCCTCCGCCATCCCCTTCTCCTTTTGCCTTCAACCTTTCCCAAGATAATGTTTCAGATGAGCATTAGGTATCGATCTGTACTGCAAACTTAAAATAATTGGCTATTTTTCATATTCTTTTGGAATCCTAGCTAAGCAACTTCAATCAGATGTCCTCGGTTAACCTTCTAAAGTGATTTCAGAATACAAAAATAAATAATATTTATAATCCAAATTATTTTTCATTGATTCAGTTAATTTCACCTGGAAATAAGTTTCACTGGCTTCATGGGAATTTAAAGGTTTTAATGTTTAAAACTGAATTGCTAATCATTTCAATAACCCATTTTAAGGTATTCTAAAATGTTTCCAAACATGGTGCACTTCAGATGAGCCCTAACCTCTTTAGTAGGTTGTGACATGCAAACAAACTCATCTGGAAACATTACATTGATGAAGCCATTCTAGAACCTGATTATATTTAATGATCCCTCATGGAAAAAAATAAGTAAATGGTAATCAAAATGTATACATTTCTGCTGTGCAGTTAGCTATGGAAGTTTGAATTGAATGTGACACTTGTATCTCCTATTCAGCTTAGAGGGCAAATTGTTTGAAATTGCTGAGTGGTATAAATGATTTCTCTAACATGTTTTTGGGGATGGACTGAGGGCTACCTGGAGCTAGATATTGATTATTTATTAGCATTGTGTTTTATTTATTGTAGTTTATTTTGATCTGCTGAGAGTGCAGTGGTTTTATTTTATTATAAGCTCCCTTGAATCAATTAAACAAAAACAAAATACCATTTAAAAGCTGTTCAGAACATAATAAAAGTTGAATGAGAAGCAATCAAATTATTGGTAAACTGGAATTAGTATGCGACAAATTTAATGTAAACTAATTTAAGAATGTATTGTAATAAGAATTCTAACATTTAATGCTGTTCTGCTAATAGAAAATAAGTATGCTTAGATTTCCATTCCTTCTGGTTGTTTTCCTGCGCTCTGAATGGAAGTTTTTCTGAGACAGCCTAAGACATGGATAATTGTAATACAATTATGTATGCAATTATAATTGTAATACAATTATGTATACAATTATACAAAGAAAAATCAGATATACTCCCTTTGTGTATATTCAAAAATATATTTCAGCTTTGAATTAATGCTATACCCTTTGGATTGGTTATAGCAGTGGTTCTCAACCTGTGGCCGGCTGAATCCTGGGGGGGCATGATGTCATTACGGGGGAGTCCATGAAGCTTGCAGAAATGTTATGATTTACCGGTAAATCTTGAGTTAAGTCTTGGTGATCTATGGCCCTAATCCACAAAAAGTATTTAGAGAGGGCCTGTGGTGAAGAAAAGGCTGAGAACCACTGGGTGACAGTGTTTTTAGACTAATCCTGAAAACAACCACAGTTTGGTGGGAAGGCTAAGAACACTCATGCACACAGGTCCCACCATTCCTCGCAAAAACAAAATAGTTTTCAGCTTTTTCTAAATCTGTCACTGTCAGTCTTCCCATGTCAAGAATCTCTCCCTTCTTTCTTTTCTGTTCTGAGAAATAGTTGAAATGTGATAAAAAACAAATTTAAAACACTATTCAACAACTTATAACATTTTCACTATTTCAGTGCAGGGTGGGCATTTTAAATTATATCGAATAGAAAAATGTAAAAATGCTTCTAAAAAGAGGACTTGTTACGGTTTTAAAACACAGACAAGAGTGCCTGAATATTCGCAAATTAGAAAGTTTTCTGTGCGATAAACACCTGCGTCACCTCCTTTGCCAGAGACATCTGGAAAGGACCTCTGAAAATGACAATATGTCTGGACTGATACATAAATGATCTGGTGCATCTCAAAATACTCCTTCAACATACACCTCAATTTATGACCACAATTGGGGCTGGAACTTCTTTTGCTAAACAAGGCAATCGTTAAGTGAATTGCTTCCAATTTTGTGACCTTTTTGCCACAGTCATTGAGTGAATCCGGCTTTCCCTATTGACTTTGCTTGTCAGAAGCACTCAGGGAAGATTGTAAACAGCAATCACATTACCCTGGGACATTGTAAAAATACATGCTGGTTGCGAAGCACCCAAATTCAGATCACATGACTGCAGAGGACCATGGGAACATTGTCTGATTGTAAATGTGAGGACCTGTCATAATTCACTTTTTTTCAATACCATAATACCTTTGAACAGTCATTAAATAAATGAGCATAAGGTGAGCATTACTTGAGTATTTCAAGCAAATACATTATTTGACAATACAATATCTTTAGAGCAAGTGGATTAAATATATGGAGAAAAGACTAAACTGTTCCATAGTTTGCTAGAAGTTGAGATTTCAGAAAGACTTTGGATGAAGCATGATCATATTCTTTCCCACTTTTGTCTAAAATTGACATATAATAAGACATGGAATATTATCTTCCTACTAATTCTAGTGTCTTGAGACTAGGAAGACACCAGTGTCTGATATTACTCATGGAATAAAAATGATAACTGTGTCCTTTCAGACTGCAACCCTCTATTTACTTAATGGGAAATAAATACCACTGAGCTCAGTAGGCTTCTGTCTGAACAGACATATAGATAGGATTACACTATAAAGCGCAAACAATTTATGAACTAATTACTATAACCAGAATCCATGGAATAGGATGATCTAACTACAATTTCATATGCCTTTCAAAAGTCAACTTCTAGAAACTGGCGGACCATTTGTGATGATTGGGGCTATGCTAAACAAGATGCTTGTAAACCAAACTTCCTTTGAACAAAGAAATTTATAGGGATATTTAAATTCTGTAAGAATATTGTTAGATTCTGAGATCTCCTATAAAGAACAAAGTTAAATCTTGTCATATATAAAAGTACAACATACCTGGTTGGATCAATAACATACTGTATGACCTACTAACATTGTCAATATGCAGGTATGAATTTTGACCCAACTGTGGGACCAATTAACTTACTCTGGCCAGCATATTTGTAACTCAAACAACCATGAGACTAGTTCCAGGTACTATCTAATATCAGCAAAATTAATGAGACCTGAGTGTAGAGTATCACAAAGACTGCACTCCATTGCAAAACTCGCTGCAGGATCTGGTAGCTGTGGAGCATGCCTTTAGACAATTAGGATGTCTCTACTATTGTATGTATGTACATGGGTCCACTGATGACATGAAATCTTCCTCTTGGTACAAAAGTTAATAAGGTGCCAAGTATTTTATATGTTTATCTATACCTTGATTTATACCTTACTTTCTCTTCTGGTGAACAGTCAACACAGTTAAATACAGGGGTGGGCTTCAAAAACCTCAGCAATGGGTTCGCTGCTTGGTTGCTGGGTGGGCGTGGCCATGATGGGTATGGCCTACTCAGCCTCCTGCACCAGAGTGGGTGGGACCGTTTTGTCCGGAGGCTTTCCTGGAGCCTCTGGGAGGGTGAAAATGGCCTCCCCCTGGCTCCAGTTGGTCTCTGGAGGCTGGAAACAACCCGTTTCCAGCCTCCCTGAACTTCTGGGAGGCCCGGTTTTTGCCTTCCCCGAGGTTCAGAGCTTTCCTGGAGCCTCTGGGAGGGCAAAAACGGTCTCCCCCCTCCCCAGGCTCCGGACGCTGTAGGGCTAAAGTGTTGAATAGTTGTCCCCAATGCCATCTTCTCGATACAGAACAATAGAAAGAGCCAGTCCAATCTTAGCAGGCATTTCAGAAGGATTCCATGGTAATTGGAATCAAGACCATTGAAAAATCCAGAACCCAGCAGGATTACTTGCCCCATCTGGTGTTAAAGAAGTATCCTGCAAAAAGTAAGACAGATTCTTCTTAGTGCCCTGGTATTATTAGTTTTTATATAAGAATACATTAAGAATCTAATTATATAATAAGAATCTAAGCAAACAGTTTCTTCTGCTGAATACAGTTTGCAGTTAAGGTGGATATGCACAATGACTTCAGCAACTGGTGCACACAACTTCAGATCGGATTGGACGGGGGATTGGATGGAGAATCCATATTGTGAGATGACATTGAAAGTTGGGCAGCCCAAGTGTGATGAGGCATATCATGCAACTGCTTTTCAAAACAAAGCTTGGGTAATCTATATTGGTCCACAGATAACATCTTCAACCAATAGTTGAATATTCTAATTAGTGGATGGCTTTATATATAAGAGGTATACCCAATTCTGTTCCTACTACTGTAGTTACGTAGATTTATCCACCCTGAAGATGCATATCAAGAAATGAATAAGGGGACATTTATATATCCCCACAAATATTTGCCATATGTACTCATTGGAACTATTTTGCTGTTATATACCTTTATAATTGGAATTAGAGAACCTGGATAGCTGTCATTGGCACAAGCTGTAGCACTTAAAGAACTGCTCTTAAAATATGGGAATCCAGAACTTGTTTCTATAAAAACAAGTCCTAAATATATATCAGACTTAACCTAATTTATACGTTCCCTATCCAGGCTCCAACTATAACTAAACCATCCCTTCCTGAAATCAACTACCTTGGTCTTGGACTTATTCATGTTCAGTTAGTTGAATACACAATAAGAAGTACACCTGTGCAACAGTCTTCTCATACTTAACAGGATGTATGACAGCAATACCATACCATCTGCGTAAAGCAGAATATTCCTACAAGTTTTCAGATTATATCTTTAATGATCCAAGTAGTTTGCATTAGCTTGGCAAGATTTCTCTCTATGGGCAAGGAACATAAGGGAAACAGCTTAGAATAAAGTCAGCATGCCTTTCTTGGGTTTTGCAGCCTGACAAGACCTAAATCCAGCTTGCTCTTCAGGTAACAAGCTGCTTTCAGTTACCTGGTTCTCAATCTTTTATAAAAGATATTTGGCAATTAATTTTGTTATGGTGTCAGTTAGACTAATCAATCTATAATTTGAGGGATCACTCTTATTGCCCTTTTGTAAATGGGGACCACAACAGAGAGCACCCAACCTGCTGGAATTTGTCAAGAATTATTTATATGAGTAAATAAACCAGCAAGTGGGGGGACGGGGACCAATTAATAGTATAAAGTTTTAAAAAATTAATCATTTTAGTCAATTAAATCAATTTTTATTTTCAGTTATCATTTCCATATTACTGTTTATAAGAAATGTAACCATGGCCAAAAATGCATAATCAGTACACACTTCAATTCAAGTGGTCTTGCTGAATTAAGTGCTTATTTAGAGTACCGATCTGGAGCAAAATAAAATGCCATAAGGTTTTTAATTTGAAACCGATATGGTTCATTATAAACCATATCTAATATTTCAAATATCTTGTAATACAGAACTGTGTTATTAACATACCTCATAGTTATAAGTTGAAATTATAACATTGAAATCTTTTTTAGTCTTTTCCTTAAGATCTCTGCTAAAATGTTGGCCAAGCATTTCTATCAAAAATATTTTGGTTTGGAATTAGGATTTGTTCCTAATAGAAACTTCTGTCCTCTGAAGGTTTCTTATCCAAAGTGTGAATCCCCTGCTAAGGGAATGGATGAGGATTTAGTTTTCAGAGATTCCCTATCAGTTTGCATGACCTTTCCCACAAATCTGCTCTGAAGAACTGGGAGAACATGCCAATGGAAACTGCAGAACCTAGAGAAAATATATATATTTATGTATGCATTTATATATATCATATTTCTAGGCCATTCTGGATTAAATGCTGTCAGAACAGCTTACAAATAAAATAATAATGTGCAAATAAAGGGAGACAAGACATAAATGCATAAATCCATCACCTAACATACTCGTCAAACAAAAACAAAGTGAAGTCTAAGCTGGCCTCAAAATATACCTATCAAACCTCCAAATCACCCCAACCAGTTAGATGGGGTAATTTCTGTTCTACTCTCCAGTTTTGGACTCCTGGGACATTTTGAAGCATTGGGAACTGCTGGTGGAAGCAGAAAAATGATAATGGATTAACTCCTCTTTCTTATTGATAGATGTGGAACATTTCAAATATACTTCAAATGGTTAGCTGTTTACATAAAGAACTCATCCCATAAAGATGACTAGCACATGAAACCACAAGTTTACCCTCTCGCTAAGATTGATAATGTCTGCTTTTGAGACTATAAAACCTTACACAGAAGACATTTTTTTCAGAAACTAGAAATAGGACATGAAGAGTTGTACCTGTGCACAGGCTGCACTATTTTTTCTTGTTTTCAAGTAGTACTTGAAAACAATAATAATAAGATGCTACAATAATACTAGTACGTGAATTGACAAGTTCACCACCAGTCAATTGCAAAAGGCAGCTTTATTTGCAACTTGCTTACATCCTGTGATGATACCTCTAACACCATTAACATATTCAAAGTTTTTGGGAAGGGCTCGATATGTGCATAAAAATGCCAAATCCAGTCTAAACATCTGGCTGTGTGATGAATCATAACAACAGAAGCATCTCCTGAATTGTGACTTGTTTTAGGTTATATAATTCATCACATAGAAAGATTACTTCCTGCACCAAAATTGGCAATAAATTAGATTTTATTTTAAATATTCTAAAATATTATAATACATTATAAGCTTACAAAATGTAATAAATCACAAAATAAGCTGTGTTGTCTTGTGTTACCCAATTTCTATTCATTTTTTTTTAGTCTTTATAAATGAGCTTTCATTTAAAAAGTCAAATGCTATTGATGTTTTGTTACAGTGAAGATTTGTTCATTGTAGTTTATTAGAGTCAGTACTGGTGGTAGCATTCTAGCATGCTTGAACACTTTTTTAAAATCATTTTTTTAAAAACTGAACACTACTGGCATTCTACAGCATATTGATCAATTCTCCAAAAACCCTAAAGGTAGTTGCCAATTAGAGAGAGAGAATGTTTTAATGCTTTACATAGTTTTCTGTGGTTATAGAAAGTATGATTAACAACAAAGTGAAACCGGAATCATTTCAAAATTCAAATGATAAATATGTCTTGATAATCTGGTTGCCAACTTCTGGGAGTCTGTTAATTTTACATTTATATACCAATCAATATATTTGAAGACTGTAGTTTTAATTAACCATAACAGAATGCTTTATTTGCAAGATCCTTTTATGTAGCCTTAGAATAAACTAGAAGTAGATTTTCTGGGTTATATTTCCTTTCTGGCATACCAGGGAAGGTTGACACCAATCTTGAAAGTCTGAAAGTACAATTCTTCCGCCATCTCCTTTACATCTGAGAGATTGGGGGGGGGGGGGGGGTGTTCCTTACAAGCCTCTTTCTCCGCCCAGTATGCAGTTGCAAACTATGCCTTCTTTTATCTGACTGTTACCTAGGCCACATATCTTTGCCCTGTTTTTCAAAATCTTTCTGAAGGCTATCTATACTTTATACTCAATATATGCACATACATACATACAAATTAATGTCCTTTAAAAGTGTTATATGGAATTTCATAATTAGTGTGAATCTACTTGTAGACTGTCTCCATGGATAGGCTGCTAACTGTTCAATATGCCAGAAGCATTATAAGAAATAATGTTCAACTGCTGCTGTGAACAGATAAGAAATAGTTCAACTGCTGCTGTGAACAGATCCTCAACTCCCTCTGTCTATTGTAATCTATAGTATGGGAACCGGGCCTCCTCAATGACATCTTCTCTGAAATTAGGCTGACAGCTCTCTCTGCAAATCATCTATTTAGGATTCTGTTTTTCCTAAATAAGTCTAGACTGAAGAAGACAGAAAGATCTAGACAGAAACTCAGTTGTCCTACTTATCACAAGCTTTCTCCAAATAATTATTCCCTCAACAGAAAAAAATATTACTAATAAGCAAAAAGGCTTTTTCAATGCAACAAAAAGGGCCAAAAAGATTGTCCACCATTCCTCAAATTTGCCAACTTTAACATGTTTCTTTAATTTCATCCCACAAGAGCAATACAGACATTAGTATATTTTGCTTGAATGCCAAAGCATCTGAATGTCACTAACCTAAAGTTTCTGTATCATTTATTACATCACATACATGTGGGGAAATTATTGAATGCACCAAAACAGACCATAATGTGATAAATATGATATTTTCTCATGCAAGAGAAGATGAATATTCAATATGACCTAAAAGCAAACACAAAGTTAATTGTATCAAATGTGTGTCATCTGTAAGCGAAAACAGATTCTGATTTAAGGTTAGTCTATGAATGCTGAATTGTTTGGGATGCTAGATTTGTACATCACATAAATCTCTTATCTGTGGGGTCCTTGGTGCACTGTGAGCTTGGCTGTTTTGTTGCAGTGCAATGATGATGATGTTACCTAGTTTGCTAATGAAACCAAACTCAGGGAGCACCAAAAACCGCACAGTTCACCCTGAGAGATTCTTCCAAATCTCTTATCTTGCCAGTATAGCTACCATGTTGTGTATTACTCATTTCATAGTTTATTTAATCATAATTTATGACATATTTTTCATTTAACATTATGTATAAAGATGGATATGAGACTGCAATTATGCAGTTTGTTGTTGATAGTTGTTCACTATCATAAGACAAACACAAATACACATAAGGATATAAAAAGAACAACATTCTCCCCAAATTATTTCAAGTCTGAAGTTTTTTATAAGATTAAAAAGAAAACAAATGATTAGTTGATAAAGAAGACAATAGCCAATCGGGTTATGATAGCTAAATTGTTCCCAAATATTGAGGTTAAACAGAAATAAAAGATAAAAACATAATTTAGATGTAATGGGAATTAGATGCAGTAGAGGGGTTGATATTAGCATGTACATCTACTCGGACCCTGGATGTGTGCTTTCTCTGTGGCAGCACTTGCCTTCTAGAACAATGTTTCTGTCAAGATCTGGAAAGCCCCCATTTTGCATTATTTAGAAGACTACAAAGACTGGCTCCTCTCCCAGGTCTTTGGCAATAGAGAGTGAAAGCCCTTGTTTTATCACACTTACCATCTTTATCTTTTATTTTTTATTGATTTTTATTGTAATTTCTTTGTTTATTGTGAGCCACCCAGAGTCAGTGAGAGTTAGGTGATGTACAATATTAATAAAGTATTATTGAATTAATACTGTGGGGTCCTTGGTATTCATTGAGCTTGATTGTTTTCCTACAGACATTTCACCCAACTAGATACCATTATCGGTGCTGATGATGTTACTTAGTTGAGCAAAGAACTGCCAAGCTCAGAGTGCACTAAGGACTCCACAATTCAGCCCTTAGCTACAAATATTCTACCCTTGTTGGTAAATTAAGCATTGTTAATGTGAATAAATACATAAATACATTGACTATGGAACAAGCTTGGGCAGATTGGATAGGGGAGAATTAGGGTTAGGGCTGAAGAAAGTAGAAAGCTTTATCTATCTTCTGGTCATCATCCACAGATGGATAAAAAAATTGAACAATCAAATATATTAGTAAGATAATTTCCCTGATATTTTTCCAGGTTGACTTGTGATAACTTTGTTCATGCCTCTCTTCAGATGTCACCATTATATAACTGCCTTCGATATATACACCTATATCTACATCTGAAAATCTGGATGCCAAGAACGGTTGTGTGTGTGCGTGTGCATGTGCATGCGTGTGTGAGTGAATGAGTGTGGTGATAAAGGGGGTGAACAGATGGAAAACTTCAGAACCAGGGAAACCTCTTTGACTTCAGCCCAAAGAAGTAATGGAAATTCTTCTGTCCAGAAATCCTCAGGAAGGAACCTCCTGAGGAATAAAAACAGCTAAAAGGAGGCATGTTTATCATTTCTTATAGATGGAAAAAGAGAGAAGAGCACAATGCCTTCCAGTTTCTCTTGAAGATAGATGATGCTGAGACATCCTGGTTCAAGGGGGAAAGATGAAAATGGAGAGTCAGATGGTACAAGGGCTGAGTTCCTGAAAATCCTGCTGTTAGATAGTCACAGGAAAGGGAGCTTGATGTCCAAGAACCTGAACTTTTGAATTAAGCCATGCCTATATGAAATCTCAGAGGAGACCTGTTGAGCTGGGTTATTCAAAGGAAACCTAGCCTAACATGTTCCTTTATTAAGCAAATAAAGGTAATATGTTGTCATAGGAACAAAACTCTCAGGCAACTGCTTTCTGACAGAGGACAACTTTGAGTGTTCTGAACTGATACAACCATCATTAGCAAAGTCGGACAGCGTCGCGACTCTAAGATGTTGTACTGTTGTGTGAAATCCTACCAATCCTACTTGTCAGCCTTGGAAGCCATAATTGCGAGGCCTCTGCGGCTGCCACATAATAACGCATGGGAACACTTAGAGGGGTTAGTAGACAAAACAAAATTCTTTTCAAGAGTCAAGGCCATCCTGACCAACACCTGGAAAAGGAGTGACGAGAGGAAGTTGGATTCGAAAGAGGATTGGGGAATGTGACCTTTGATGATGGTTTGGAGGTAGATCTTTGATTTCTTTTGGATGGGAAAAAACCTGAGCTTTCAGATTCAGGTTTTTCCCAGATATACCAACATGGTTTCTTTAATACATTTTACTTGGATATAATCTTGTCTGAGTGCTGAATGGACTATTGGAACTTAGATGGAACCCTTACACCTACCTGGGTTGGAACAGCCCTAGAACAATAGCACATGCTTTTATCTTGCACATGGCAATATGCTTGCTGTCTTTGAAAACTGCCCAAAAGCTTTATCTAGAATGCACTGGACCAGTTGAGCTGGTGAAGGCTCAAAGCCTTCAATCGCCTGGTGTCCACCGCCATGCCGGGCGAGGAATCAAGAAGGAAGAGGATGAGAAAAAGACGTCCGCTCCACTCACCGCCCTCCACAGCTCTGCACTGGCAGTGCTGGTAGCAGCTTCCACCACTCCACCAAAAGTGCTACTGCCCTCACTGGACCAGTAATCAGCTGCCACCTGCCACCACCAATTTTTACCCCTGTGTTCCAATCCCCACAATGACTTCCAATTAGCTTTCAAGTTCTATTTAAGATGCTACTTGTCGTCTAAACAGGCTTCTCTGGCTTTGCCCTGAAGCTTCTTCGTAACCACTCTCCCCAACTGGAATCGATGTTGATTCCCGACTTGACTTTTTCATCCCAGATGAAACTGCCAGGATAAAGAAACTGCCAAAAGTTTCTGCAAGGCACATACCATTGAGGTTGGTACACTGCTTTCCGATAGCAATGTCTATCTTTCAAATAGTATTCCATCTGAACTGGAGTTCTGCACTTCCAGAACTTAGTGAAAGAGACTCTGAATGGCTTAAGGTGATTCATGATACCTATAAAGAATAACTGCCCAATAGGTCTGGTCTTTATATTTTTATAAATTTATAACTTAATTTGTTTTATTGTGGATATTTTATGTTATGTTTCATTCCAGTAAACTACCAATGGTGGTGCAGTGGTTAGAATGCAATATTGCATGCAAACTCTTTCCATAGCCTAGACTAGAGTTTGATCCTGACTGGTTCAAGGTTGACTCAGCCTTACTTCCTTCTGACGTTGGTACAATAAGGACCCAGATTGTTGGAGTAAGATGCTGACATTGAAATCTCCCAGAGAGTGCTGTAATACACTATGGAGCTGTATTTAAGTCTATGTGCTATTGCTATTGGTAATAGTGTTAAGGTTGCAGCAGGTAGAGAACAAATAAATGAGGAGGGGACTGGAAAAGAAGAGGTAGAACATTCAGAATTGCAGGAAACAAAATGACATTTTACTACTGGATTATTTTTTCTTGTTAATTCATCTACTTATTGGAAGATCGCTATCAGTTTACTTTCTGCAAAATGAGTAATAACCAAAGGTTGAGGTTTAGAGTTTAGGATCCCTAAATTACCTATTACATATTCCAAACTATCATTAATATTGCCCTTTTAGGGCAGCATGACTTACCATATATTGAACGTAGTGGAATGGTATATGCTAATGCATTTTTTTTTGTTTTAAATTTCTATATGAAACTTTAGTGGTGACCTGGGCAAAAAGCATAACTAAAACTCTTTAATTTTTGCCAACTCCTTCCATTAGATGCAGACCACTGGAGCTATTCCCCATACCACTTTGGGGTTTCTCTAGCAATCTAGCTTTGCTATTTTTAAGGAGAATTATCTTTCTACTATTACAAGTACTGTACTTCCATTCCTCTTATATTCCTTTTATCCATTTTAAAGGGAGCTGGAAAGTTTAATAAAATTAATGCAAATGTTAGTAAATGCTGCCTCTTTAGGTTTTGGAGTGCAAAGTCTATTTTCATTTTTAAAATCACATTTTCAGACAAGAGAACACTGTGCACAATTACTATATACTGAGCTACCTGATTCCTGGAAATTTGCCAAACCCTATTATTAATTTTGTGTAATGCTTTTTGCTGAAAAAAAAACACAGGATTGCATTGGAAAAAGATATGCAAAAGGCTCTTTAAAGTCATGCAGAAGATAACTGCCTTTAGAATCCCAGTTAGGGAAAGGATCATTTTCAAATATTAGAACCGAATGCTATTTTAAAATGTTGTGTTTTACATACAAGGTACACTTATACAGATATTGGTTTTTTATTAGGTTGTTGATAGAAAGTTAATACAATGCATTTTGTGTGTAACTTATGTTATTTTAGTTTCTATTGCAATTATACTTCCACATTTTGTATATTAAGATTTGGGAAGTTAACAGAGCAATATACACAGCACACAACCTTTTCCATTTTCTCTTCTTTTGAAGAAAAAAAACCAGTATTATGTGTTTCTTAATGTGCTATTCTTATTTTGCTCTTATTTAAAAGTGCAGCTATTACCACCCATCCTCACCCTCTCCTCCAAAGGCTGAAACACATACCTTAGAAAAGCCTGTGCTATTTTTGTCAATATTTTTCATTTTTGTGCTACTTTCAAAGGCATAGATGACTCATAAGAGGTCTGCCTTGCTGTTAGATGTTAGCAACAATGCTTTCCTTACATCAGTAAACATCTACCACATTTTAAAATTAGTCATCCAAACATGAGTTGCCAAAAATTCTTGAGTACAGAAGAGCACAGTTAATGCTCTTTCAATGCAATAGGACACATGAATTTGCCCACTAGTTACAGCAGAGATATCAAAAGTTTCCATAGATTAAATATATAGTTGGTGTTTTGTGATTATGATTCATGCAATATTTTCTCCTATGAAATAAAATTAGCATAATCTTTCATAGATTTTGAATACATGTATGGAGGAGAAAATATTCACTTGGTAATACATACATTATTGAAATTTTAAGTGGGCAGAGGTTAAGCTTACAGAATTGACTTTTCACCCCACTAAAGTCCTGTTTATGAATTAAAGCTACTGAGGTATTAGGAATTTTCTCTCCCCCTCGTATCATTTCTGCTGAAAGTCAAAAACTCTGTTGATCTACCTGGGCTGGCTCTCCTCTTGTCTGTGAAGCACAATGATTGATTTTGGGTCTTTTACGTCCTTGAAACCCAATGTACCACATGCTGTTTTTAACAGGCTTGTGCAAAAATTACCATTTCAGGAATATGCCAATTTTCCTTGAACAATGTCTTTTTCTCCTGGAATTAAAGCCATTACATAAATAAAGGAATTGCTTGGATTCAAGGGTAAGTTCTTCCTCTTAATAAAATACATTTAACGTTGGGTTTGTTAAATCTAAGGTCACACCTAAATTTTTGTGTCCAACAGATTGACATATATAAAATCTTTTTTCTCAGGTCACTTA
This sequence comes from Oxyrhabdium leporinum, assembly GCA_032468155.1. NCBI lineage: Eukaryota > Metazoa > Chordata > Lepidosauria > Squamata > Cyclocoridae > Oxyrhabdium > Oxyrhabdium leporinum. Next base: position 238,128 of record JANHFL010008447.1, read on the forward strand.
TAGCCTTGGCAAATTTGAACTAAGATATGAATACAAGTCAGTCTCCGATTCTGTTAATAAAATATATTTTCATTGTTCGGTGATGAATGGCACCTTAATGAATGCAGTCATACAAGTGGAAAGAAAAAGAAGGGATGGGTTAAATATTAGGAGAAAATATTGATAAACTGCATTCTAACCATTGTGCCACCATGGCTCTGTTACTTATTCCAGTTTATCAATTTAACCATTTATTATGTTGCCAGTCCTGGGTTGCGGAGTGAATAATAACAGTAATATTCCTAGTAATCGGAATATTTGATCATTGAGTATTACTGATATTTGAAATAGTGAAAATACATAATACTATTTCAGACTTAACAACAGAACATCATGCATATAATACACACAGAGAGACACCAATCAAAAATGAGTGCAATAACTACATTTGGATGCATGATTGTGTCCCATTCTTTATCTTTATTGTTGAAAACTGTAATTCAACAAGCTTAATTTTAGTAAAACACTAGGTGGAGCCAGTCTCTTGAGACTGAATTTGAAACAGTCTTCAAAATAACTTTCAAACTATACTCTTATCTAATAATCATTATGAATTATTATCTGTACCAGTTGTTAAATGTTTAACCACCAGTTTCACCTATCTTTGCTCCAAATACTATCATAAATGTCAGATAAAAGTAAAATAAAATGCTCCGTATGGAAATCCACATTTTCCTGCAGTAGCTTTTATAAAAAGGAACAGCAAGTATTTAGCATATGTGGTTTTGAAGTGCCATATGATGAAAATACAAAACTGAAAAAGTTATACAAGTAAATTAAATAAGATGAATATTTATAGAACTGATGACACACTGAACTACCAAGGCAACAACTCACTCTTTTCCAACCCAGTCTCTAAGCACTTAAAAAAAAGAAGGCAATAATAACTCTGCCAGGGCAATATTACTTCATTTGGCATCAATCACAGCATCATAAGCCCATTATACAATGTGCAAATTACAATGGCAGAAGGGGACTTCTTGGTTGATTATGGATACATTTCATTTGAACAGTGCAACTCCCCTTCTTACCAGCCACTCTCTGATGAACCAAATTCCCTCCCATCAACTCCGGGATGTGGAAATATGAAACAATATCAGAACTAAGGCTACAAAATGTATTTAAAAAATCAGAATTTTTTTCCCTCCACAGCCCCTGCCTAAATAGTTCCATTTTCAAGCTTGATGTTTCTATTACTGTTTTTCCCCCAGACACGGCAACTCCATCCTGTTGAGTTTTTGAAGAATTTCCCTACTGACAGAAATTCAATTCCATTGAGTTGAAAGAAAAATAAAAGAATGTTTCAGTCCTAATCTGGAATATCTGAATATAAATAAAAATCAGCCACAGATGCCTCTTGCTCAACATTGAAATATTTTTCTCTAGAATGATGTAATTTACTAACTGCATTTGTCATCCTGAAAGCACATTATGCAATATGTAAAATACAGCCTCTTCTTCCAATTTATTTAATGCATGGTGATTCAATCGAGACTGGGATCACGATGCAGAGGAAAAAATATAAACTTAATGATTAAGGATTTCTTTTACATCTACCCACAACCAAGAAAAAAATAGAATTATCATAAAAAAATAAATTGGATGGAGGAATAGATTGGTCACAAACTAAACAACCCTGGTATGATGCACAATAGTCTTAATTTTAAATATTGAAAGGCTGTTGTACAATATATGTTTTACATATCATGGGATTCTTTAAAACAATAGTTTATATTCTCCCTTTCTGCTTTGGCCAGTACCAGGTGACCAACAGACCATAAAATGTTCAAATATAAGTTAGAATGGCCCAAATTAATATAAAATGGAAAAGTCTAGCATGTGTCAGGGATCCAAGTAACACACCTATAGCAATCAAAACTCTGAGGCAGTTGGATTCCTCAAAGAACAGATTTATTGGACATGTCATATCGGCATGAACTGGTGAAAAACGACTCTAAATGTTCCCACGGTTTTCACCTAATTAAAAGCAAACGTTCTTTCACTTTCTCCAAACAATCAGTCACATGGTTCAATCAGGATACAGTCCAGTTGCTAGATGACTCCAGTCTCGTCCTTCTGGACACCTGGTGGGAATGTCCTTGGTTCCCAAGACAAAGTATTTTATTTTGGCTACAACACCCCAGCTATCTCTACTTTCCCCTCCCTTTCCCACAGCTCCAGTTGTGGTAGCACTGAAGCCCCCAAAATGGACCCAGCCCGGTCAGCTTCAGGGTTGACAACATGTTGTTGTAAGATTTCCTTACAAAATGGGGTCAAAGGTAGCTTGGAGCAATGCAGGAAAAATTCTCTACCCAAACTCAGAAGCTTCAGACAGCAGAGACTCCCTGAGAGGGCTGTCTTGATGATGCTTGCAAAGAAAGAAGGTCTCTTAGTCAGACCGTTTAGGGTCAGTGCCAATGCCACCAGTTAAATTGTGAAAGCATCAATATCTAGGTCTTTCAGTGTAGGCATCACACAATCATGAGATCTTGTACTGATTAGCAGCCTAATCGCTACATTTTGCACCAAATAGAACAGCTGGAACTTTTCAAGTGCAACTCCATGTTCAATGCATTGCAAAAGAAGACGGGACATAACCAAGATAAACACTGCCATATGCAACTGGCTTATAAAACTTAGAAAAACCCAGAACATTTTATGAATAATACATGTAGTACTTAAACTGTTAGTTGTGCAACTGCTGAAAATCATTTCAGTCTTTGAACTTAGCAGACACTGACCTCACCGACACTTTTGCATAATGAAAATGAAGATAAGCAGGAATGCAGGGGTGAACTGAGGAATCTGGCCACATTCTACCTTAGTCTGTATTCTCCCATACAACAAGTGCTTCCGTATAGTCTGTATTTAGCTGACAGAACAGCAACAATTACAATTCAAAGTGCTATCTGTGTAGAGTTTTCTTTTGCAGCTCAGACATGGCAGTCCTATCTCAGCAAGCTTCTTTAATAGCTGTTCTTAACATTCAGCAGTCTGAAAAACTGATTAGCAGTTGCATTTTAGCAACAGTAGCAATAACAATAGGTTGGGGAAAAGATATTGGGAAACTACAGCTCTCTCCTTGGTGGAGAGATCAAAGCAGCTACAAAGAACCCTAGGAGACAAACAGAACAGCTTCTTCTTTATTAGTGATCCTATGTGTAAATAGAGCAGGAAATAAAAAAAAGAATGCCCAAGTTTGAGTTGAAATGGTACAGCCCAACACGTTTCCATAGTAATAAATATTTTACATGGTAGAAACAAGTCAGGGTAAATTATTATTACAATGGACTTAAAGATAGGTTTCCAGAAGTAAAATCTACAGGAAAAGATAACTTTAAAATTAATTATGCTGATAAAAGTTGGGCAGAAGGGATTTTCCATTATTCCATTTTCTGAAACATGGAAAAAAGTCAAAATATTGATTTATGAATTAAAGCTATTACAATTTTACAAAAGATACTCAGTTGCTACAAAGGGCTTCTCATTTATTTTCACATTATTTAAAGCTACTAAAAATATCCAGATTTGCAAGATAATGAATATATAAGGCTAATAAACAGAGTATGGATAAAAGTTTCCTCTATATTTTCACCGGAAGACCTTCAAGCAATGCCTTGATGACAGCAGATATAGATTCCAAGTTTGTTAGCTTCTCAAGTTTACTTATCTTATCCTCTCCAAGGGGTAGTTAAATTTCTAACAAGGAAGTAGATTAGGGGAAATCTTTCAGATTGATTTAAAGCAAAAATGACTTGATGAACATCTCCATGTAGTTCTCTTGGCCAAAATATGGAAGTATTTTTCTTCTACCTTTCTTCTAGATATTTTCAATGTTCCAGGCTAACCAATAGCTCTGACATTTCCTGGAGGTCTCCCATACAACTACTTAGCAGATCTGACTGCTTAGCGTCTGATATAAAATATGTGGATATTTTGAAACTGGGCTGTAAAAATATTTTTCTTATTTTCATCAAACAGGAATTTTGAAAATAAATAAATATAACCTATTAAATATAGCCTATTAAATGTAAATAAATTATTAAAGCTTGTCAGGTTAAGCCCAAGAATGATGTGGAACACGTCAGTTCTTTATTTGCTTACGTGTAATAAACAGAATTGTCAGACTAAACCTTTAATAACTTCAGCCTAACAGATATATACTGGGAGAATCTTCGCAGTGGCTATCCTTACTTTTTTTCTCTGTGTCCCATCCAGCTCCTAGCTGTGGTGTTTCTTGTGTGGCACCCATTTCTAGAATTTGCCTCCTCCTTCCTCAGGAACTATCACCTCAGTCTAGTCCTTCACACTATTTCTCCTTCCATGGTTATCGCTATCACACTAGTTTTGTTAATCCAATATATATTACTTTTAAAAGTGTGACTAGTAAATGCATAAATGAGCTTAGATGAACGGTTTTGCCACAAAATACAAGGCTAGTAAAGATTAATTACAATGTACTGGTATAAGATTTATTAAAATGTAAAATTAGAGCAATCTGATATTTACAAAAAAACCTGATATTTAAGCAAAGAGATGGGATCCTTTCAGCTGTTGTAGCTGTTCTTTTGTGGATCTCAGGAAGAAATGCTTTTCAAAATCCTATATTTCTACATTTTCAGTGGATTGCTAAGAAACTAATATCTGGCCTACATATCATTTGACCAGCATAAACCACACTGCCCTTTCCAAATGTGCCACTTTTCATATCCTTTCTCTCAAAACACTGATGAACACCTTTCCAAACACACTTTATAAACAAATTCTTCTGCAATAGATTTGCCAACATTTGGCCTGACACAATTGGATAATCACTGAAGACAACAGAGAGAAATATACAGAGAGGGGCCTGTACATTTTGTATTTACTTTTGCTATTTATGCATAAAGTAACTTTCTCTAAATTGTCAGGCAATGGATTTAGTATTTAATATATATTAAACAAGTCTCACAGCCAACTCATAAGCAAATGACATCCATATTTTAATCTTTTTGTAATTACACCATCTTTGGCAAGGGTCACCAATCTTTTGGACCTCAGGAACCACTAAATTCATAATTTTAAATCCCGCGGACCACTAATATAATTTGCCTAATGACTGGCTGGGTGAGCGTGGCTAGGTGGTCATGTGACTGTGGATGTGGCCAACTCGATGTCACTCATGTCGAGGGATGCCTTGCCAGTCTCTAGTGGCCCCTCCCCTCCTTGCCATTCCTCCCCTCCCTGCCCAGGTTCCTTAGGGAACCCAACAGGAAGCAGTTGTTGGAACTAAGCAGCCACCACAAGAAAGAGTTGGCAAAACAGCTGGCTCAGTTCAAATTGGATCTGACTGAGAAGGAGGCTCAGCAGACGCACCTCACTAAGGACTATGAGCATAGGCTTTCCAAGCAGAGGGAAGACCTGTGGGAGTGCAAGGCCAGGTACCAGTGCCTGGAGGCTCAGTGGGCTAAGATGGTCAGCCAGTTCTAGGCCATGATGCAGTCCCACTGGAACAAGGCCCTCCAGCTCTTCGCCACCATGCACAAGCCACCACTCACACGATCTCCCCCTTCCCCCACCAGCTGGGCCTCCAAGCCTCAGAGGTTGGGGACTGCTAATCTATATCTTCAACATTACCATTTTTCAACATTTTCATAGCATTTATAAATTCTTTTTCATAATTGTTCTTGGGCGTGTATAACTTTTTTTCAGTTTCACCGTTTGATTTATTACTATCCTTCCCATCCAAATCTCTAGAATAGTTCTTGCAGCATTCCTTTATATCAGTTCCATTCCAAATCCCTCAATCATTTTTATGCTTCATTATATTACCTTTGCTGAACTCTTCTTATTCATCCTTTTTCTCCATATCTGAAACTTGATTTATTTTCTATATATATATAGAATATACCATTCTATCAGGCAACTGTCTTCATGTTTCCCATTAGTGTAATTCTGCACACTTCTCTGGTACTTTGTGATGTAGTTTTATCTTGGTTGTTTCTCTATTTATTTATTTTTCTAACTACCATTCACTGGAGAGTAAACAATTATCATTTATGTATGAATTTCTATTTTTACATACTCACAATTATAAAGATTACTCCAATTTACACTTTTTAATAAATTTCATTATAATTAAATCTATATTTTTATTTCCATATGTGTAGTGACAGATGTTTTTCTGTCAGGGCGTGGAGAAAATATCTGCTGCACACTCCACATAGGCATCAGGAAGGACACCTGGCCAGAAAATGCTCAGCTCCATTCAGTCCACCCTGAAGTATGGGATTACAGGGTTGTAAAAAGAAAATTCATGAAGTCCTCTCTATTAGATTGTAGCGTAAAATTTTCATTCAGATCAGAGCCTTTTCTTTTCTTTTAGTTTCATTAATACAAAATGTATCTATTTTTTTCATTCTTTCACTTCCTTCATTAATTTATATGCTTTACCATATACTCTTGATACATTTCCAAATGGAAATCTTCAAGTGCTGTAGCCATCAATATTAGGACCCATGAAGCTGACCAATGACTTTGATAAACTGAAATTTTGTTTACTAAGAAAAATAGGGAAAAGGTAGACTAGATTTACCAGTTTCAGTAGTAAATTGTCTTTCTGGCTGCTTTCTCCTTGTAATTCCACAACCTGGTTCGGGCAGCCTCATTTATTTCTCCATAAGGAGACACAGAGAAAGGATTCATTGCTTTAAATTATCTCTTAGATATTCTATTTTGTTAGCACCTACAATGCTCCACTAACCTTATGAATCAATTGTTTCCTCATTATGCTGACACATAAAGTGTAGGCCACAGTTTGCAGTTTCTTTCCAAATGAAACTATTTAACTACTTCCTTATCATGAACATCTTCCTGTGCAAGTGTAATTTAGAAACCTTTGCCACTGTAATTTTCTTTGCTTCATTTTCTTTAAAGCTAATCTTTTATGTGACAGACTAAATACTCATTCATCAGCACTATTATCCCTCCAACAACTTGAAATGAACAGCTATGGTTTAAACGCAAAAAGAACAAGAAGAAACAATGATCTTCATACACATAAAAAATACAAAAATATTTTTTCAACATGATTTGTGTGCTACATCTTATGTTTCGGGTTAACAGGCAAGAAAATGCAACCAATGTTATTTCAGAGCAAGCAACTTTGAACAGAGTCGACATTTGCATATTACTTCCTTATAAGAAACAAAAAACCAAAACAGAAAAATCTCTTTTCCTCATTAGAGACAAGAATTACTGGTTCCTGGCTATTGACTTTTTTCCTAACCTGGGTCAATGGCTAGGAACTAGGGAGCACAGGTCAAGCTCAGGAATTGCAGCCAATAAGAGTACCTGGCGGGATAATGGAAAAAGTCATCAAATGAAGTGGTGGAAGGACCAAAATCTCATTTAGGAAAGTTAAATCAGTCCTCAGATCATTACATTGGAAAAAGATAAGTTGGAAAAAGATTACAAGAGAAAAGTAAATTCTAAAGTTACACTGAATCGCTGTATGGGACTTATTTTGGGTAAATAGATACTTTAAAACAGCAACAATTCAGTTGTTATTCCATCAGGCTCTGATTAATATGTCAGGCAGCTATTTTTAAGCTTCAGTTCATCTCATGCATTAATATTAAAATCTATCAATAGTAAAGGTTCCCAAGATGTTAAGATGACCCACACAGTACAGAACACCAGAAAAGACTCATGAGTAATATTAAAACATGTTTGCTTCAGCAACTGTCATTAACTTTTTAGCAATCACAATTCTATATTTCAACTGATTTAATCATGTCAAAGTGTTATAAAATTAAAGAAGAAATACTGTTCAAGATTTTACTACAATAGGGAAACTGAAAATCCAACAACAATGTATGATGGACTGAAATATGCATCACATTTTGTTGTACTTGTTACTGTTATCCCAGACAAAATCTGTTATCAATTTCAGAGAAGAAAAGGGTACAAATAAAAATAGTTTTATTTTCATGAATATTTCTCCCATTTTGTATCATCATCACAAATAATGTCAAGCATTAATTCTACCCCAATAATTTACAAAATTTATACATGGGTGTTTTTTAAAACAACAACAACAACAACTTTATGACCTTTTCTTTCCATGCAAAACTTACTAATCAAGATTTTGGAGTACTTTGGCCCAACTAAAATTGTGCCAGTGTTACATACTATATGAACATTCTGTTACTGATACATGCAAAAGTCTCACAGCAACTTAAATATAGGCAACACAATCAATGAAAAATTAACACCATAATATAAAGTTCCAAAAGTATAGTAACTGATAACTTCTTCTCTAGTGTACCTCTATCGAGGTACTAGACAAAACAAACCTGATAAATGAACACACTACAAAACCAGAATCTTCTATGTCCCAAATCCAAAGGAACAAATGCACTTTCAAAAAGTTTTGAAAGGAGTTAAATGTGTATCCAAGAAGTGAGTGACTTTCAGTATATAAATCTATAGCATCTTAGATAACAAATCCAAGCCTGAATCATTTGTTTGTATAGTACATTAGTAAGCTATCTATGACCAGATCTCCACATGTTTCTCTTTTTCATAGCATATTTACTATCAACGTTAATGTGACACATGGCCTCTCTCAGTTTAATTCCATTTATAAACTGCAGCTTTCTTGATCTATAAAATGAAGAGTTGTACCTCTCAATGACTTCTTATATGCTTCTAACCTCTCAGGCAAGAAGTTTGGATGTAGCCAGGAAATGACCAGAATCCTTTAGAAATTTGACCTAAAAGTTGGTAAGCAATTAATGTAAGCCAGCTTCTAATGCCAAGCAAATCAGAAACAGATCTCTCTTGCAGTCAGACCGGCATTCTAATTAATGCTCAGCCGAAGCTGTTGAGCTTGATCAGTTTCTAGCCATACAGAAGAAATTTTTTTCAGTCATCGACTAAGACATGCTGAACTTAATCGTTAAATAATAAACACTCAGCTGCCAAGCTAATCACTGGAACTTATTACCTAACAATCCAGGCAATCATTGTATGAAATCAAGTTGTTAGCAGTTGCAAAAGTTAGTAAATATTTACGGTTTATTTTCTTTTGTATATTCTAAGCTGTTTTTCCTTTTTTCTCTCTTTCTATTTAATTATCAGTTGTCTTATTCTACAAACACAACTACACAGCCTTGTCTCATTATGGCACTCTTAAAAAAATTAGAGTACCATAATGAGTCAATGTTATTAATTCCTAGTTTTATTTTTCGAATTGTAATATATTCCCATCCTACTGCACTGATTCAAGTAACCTCAGAAAAAATTTATTCCTTGGTAACAATTTACTTGACTGTTGGAAGGTTTTTTTGTGTGACTCAGTAGATAAGTGCTGTCAAACTTGTGACCCGCAGGCCAGATGCGTCACACGCTGGTCATGCCCAAGCCCGATTTAGCGAAGGGGGGGAAAAAAATCACAATATGTCACATGACAACACCATGACGATGCGAGTTTGACACCCCTGCATGATGATGAAAGAAGAAAATAATTGATCCTAAAACTAATTTCTTAAGCATTTTTTTTCACTTCAGAATTTTCAAAAAGAGATGAAACACAAAACACAGATGATGTTTCAGTGATGGTGCAAGTCACTCGTTTCTTTGTCAAGCTATTTCAGAATCTGTATCATACAGGATTTAGATCAGAAAACTTAAATAAATTATGACTTCCAGGTGCTCTGAAATAATATTGCATTAAGTCCTATTTCTATTGCATAACTGCTCTTATCATATTTTCACTGGATGTATTTGCTTATTATAGTCAACCTTTTTTTCAATTTTGCTAATGAACTTTATAGATATCAGACATAAAACATATCCCTATTAGCTGCTGCCTAGCCTGTTATCCAGGCCTGGAATTTATTTGATCTAATTTTACTGTTGTTCTACTTCCTGATACATGACATGCATATTATTTCATTTGAAGATTATCCCATATCAAATTTAAGATTACGTTTTAAGATTAGTTGCAGTATAACATCAAATCTGCCTCTGCCTGTCCCTTCAACTCTTCCACCCAAAATAAATATTGCTTAGGTGAAGTCACATGAAGTTACATGCCAGATGTATCTTCCTGAGGTCAGGAGTCATTAATTTCTCAAACTAATCAAGTTTTTTTTAACTTTAAGAAAGAATCTAAAGTAGGGCTCATTGGTACTCAAATTTGAGATTAGCTAATATCTGTTATTCAGCAAAATGATTTAGAAGCTAATTATGTATCATAAAAGTAGCAAAAAAACAAACCCTGAGTAACAGTCAAAGAGAATATTAGCTTCCAGAATCATATTGTTCAGTCATTGATAACACTTCCATTTAGAAGCTTGGATGTCATCTCAAAGAAGTATGGAATCATATCTCAATCACCATGATAGGTGAGCACCATTAAGCTTCAAATCCACAATATCCTATTTTTATCTATAAATTAAATAGTAAGTAGAAAAATAGCTAGATTATGGGAGAGCATACCATTTTACACATATTTGTATTTTATAATGCTTCAACATCACATAGAAAAGTATATAAAACATCCTATAGCAACATCTAGTTGAACATTTCACAGAACAGGAATGTTTTTGGGGTATGTTTATGCTATTGAAAAAATGGCAATAAAATTTTAAATTACACACTAAAAGTCAAATGTAGTTAACCAAAATTTAAAAACAGTGTTCATTGTTAAGTACACATTTATTTTATCAACTATCCTCTCAACTTCATGCAATATTCTTATTTCACAATATTTTCAGAACTTACCACAATGTTTCCATATGACCACCATCATCAGATCATTGTAACACGTCCACATTTCAGTAGCAGCAAGTCAAAAAAGCATGTGTAAAAAAAAAAAGAAAACAAAAGAAAACAAAATTAATAATTGAATAGTAATCATTTTATGCTTACTATTTTAAATATTAATAGCGTTGTGCTGATGCCACTTAATAGCTGGTCCTTCAACAGTTCATTTTTTAAAAAATTTCAAAGTTTCATTGAGCTGATAAAGAAAACCCAAGTACTGATTAGAAAATGAATTTTTAAAAAATCACAGGACTGTGATTCAGATGAATAAACTGAACCTACAAAGAAAAAAAAAATCAGACAAAGCTATAACTAGTCAAAGTTCAAGCCACGTAAAAATACCAAAGAAAGGGAAGAGAATGCTTAAGATAACATGATGTTGTGAACAATGTGAGTTGAGAGAGTTGGACAAGAGACAGATAGCAAAAACTAGCAAGTAGATTAACGCAACGGAAGAGGCTTAAAAAAATAGGCTTTACTTTGAGAAATGTAAGTATTTTATTTTAAAAATAAAGTGACAGACAACACATTCCTTTCATGATATGTGGCACTGTTTTTATTTTGGCTTTAAATCTGCAGCAGACATAGACAAACCTGAAACGCAGCAGATGCTTCCAGCTTCAACCGCTATCAACTCCAGCCAGCATGCCAATGTCAGGAGAAAGCGCAAGCTATAATCCAAAACATCCGAACAGCTGTCTACCTTTGATCTATGTTAAGTTGTTTTCTTCACAAGAAAACCTTGGGTCAAAGATAATAACTACAAACAATAATCAATTGCTCCATGTAATGACAGAATAAGAGTTGGAAGGGACCTTGTAGGTCATCTATGGTCCAAACCCCTGCTCAAGCAGGAGACCCTATACAATTTCTGACAAGTGGCTGTCGAGGCTCTTCTTGAAAGCTTCCATTGATTAATACTATATATTTGTTTTATATTAATAGAGATATTTTACTATCTCTCAATGTTTTTTCTAGAACTGAGGTAGGAAAAAATTCTGACAATCAAGTTAAAATATTAAAACGTTAAACGTTAAAAAACCAGGTTAAAAAGCAAACAAGGTATGGGAAAGAATTTTGATACATAATTATGCCACACTTTTTGGGTCAAAAAAGACATTCAACAGCACTAAGATGGTAACCAAAAAAGCAGATGTTGATCATACTGTTTCACATAGCTGAGCTTGCAGATTTCTCTCTGATTTAGGCTTAAAGTCTAAATTTAAATGCTAAAGATTTTGCATCACTATAAAGAAAGGTTTAACATATCTTCCAAGCTAAATCATAGACTCATCGCTACTCGGGTTTCAAGAAATCACTACACCACAGCAGAACTATTTTTGACATATAGGTATCAGCACTTTTTTCCCTTGAATTATGTTCAGGAAAGGCAACAGTACTTAAAAATTCACATTCTCAACAAAACAACAGAAAATATGTACAAAAGCCAAAAGTTGATAGACACTTAATAACAGCACATGAAGCCAGCCATTGCAATGAACATGAGTGGCTTTCTTTAAATCGTCATAGGACTATTGTATGATGTGAACAAAATCCCTTAGATATGGCCTTTATATAAAGAAATTTAGATAGTACTATAAACTACATATAAGTAGCTGCAGCTAAGTATCCATAATATTGTTTCTTCATTTCTCTGCAAATCTAAACTAATGCTTTCAAATATATTAACTTAAACAGATAACATATTATAGAATAGGCATGTAAATTCAAATACTCATCTTCTATCTATCTATCTATCTATCTATCTATCTATCTATCTATCTATCTATCTATCTATCTATCTATCTATCTATCTATCACAAGTCAGCTAAGTCTGTTTAGGACAGATGCAGTGGTTCTTTAACATAAAGTGAAAATCTTTCCGAAGAAATCAAAAGTAATACTTATCTTCCTGAAGCTTTGTGAATAATTATGGACTAAGCTTCATTTCACAAATCCCATTAAACTATGGCTTGTTTGAGCACATTATTACATAATGCAAAATTGGTTGAATGGACATATTTCTCTAACCCAAAATTAATATTCAAAATGTCAAAAGTAATTTCATGCACATCATTGTTGGGTTAACTCTAACCCTTTCTTTCACAATATTTTCAATTCAAATTTTCCCAATTCTTTATCTAACAAGTTAGTTTTTCCTTGTACAAGCCAATCTGCAAGTTATAACCTTTCCTTTCTAATCACAAACCAATTTAATGTTGGCCTGACAAAAAGTATTTGCATCTATCTTTCTGAAATTTATCCAGTTTTTTTTTATTTACAAGTAGTTATCGAAAATGTTTTCTGTTTTCATATATGGAAGAAAGGGGGAAAGAAGTTAAACTTTTCCGTTACTCCCTTTTTATAAGAACCCTATGATTATTTCTTTGAAGTTTGGCATAGACCAAGTAGCAGAACCTATAATTATTGCCAAATACTTTTCAAAACGTGTATGTATTTTCTTTAGGAAAAAAATACAGGACCTCAGCTATTTGATTTAAAGCTGTCAGGTTTCATCCGCTCAGATGTGACTTTTGTAAATGTAAATTTGTACCTGAAATTTAAATACTTATTTAAATGCATTTATATTGCATAATGCTGCATTTGCAATATATGGAAGATCATGAAACCTATGGATAGTCAAATTCCAAACAATGTTTCAGTTCAAAGGGTGATCTGAATAGGAATTTTCAAGCATCAAATTAATGAAAGATCACAATTTAGGTAGAGAGCCAGGGCACTAGAGTAGAAACTAGGATACTATAGTCCTAAAAGCTAAGTGGATAGCTTTGAGCCAAGGGCTTTTTCTCAGCCCAACCCATCTCACAGGATTGTTGCCGAAATGAAAATAGGAGGTGGGAACACTGTGTGTTCCACCTTGAGTTGTACACAGTAAAGGCAGAATTATTATTATTTAAACAATAGTATCTAATACTAATAAAACAGATAAAAACTATCCTGCATTAAGGGGGTTGTTTAAATAAAAGATTGAACAACAAAATTACTTTTTATTTAATAGTTCTTATCTCATCTTCTAAATATAAATCCAAAGAGAATCAAAACCATGCTTCTACTTTACATCCCCCAAAAGAACTGTCAAAACAAGAGAATAAATGAATTAGTTTGCTGCTATAATGACTCTGATTAGAAAACTTTCAAAAAATTTCTCTGTGAGCGCTTGGATACCATACTCCCTTAACTAATTTTAAATATGCCACTTATTTAGGAATAGTATTACTATTTTTTCTAAACCACACTGTTAAGGTATGATGTAGGGCACAGATGTCAAACTTGCAGTGTCACATTGCCGTCACGTGATGTATCATGACTTTTTCCCCCTTTGTGGAGCTGGGGAGGGAGTGGCTGCTGAGTGACACATCCTGCCCACAGGCAGTTTGAAATCCCTGATGTAGGGATTAGGGTGTTGGGCACGTCTGGAATGATCCTAATTCAAGTCCACGGAAACTTGCTGAACCATTCTGGACCAGTAAGGCAATCTAAGTTCACAAGGATGCTGTTGTGGGAAAAAAATAATGGTGGCCAAATAAGAAAGGCAGTGGGATATAAACCTAACAAGAAAAACACAGTCTGGAGTATGTGAATAGAGCTAACAAAATGCATTCTTCAAAATCATAGTAAGGAAAATTAAGAGCATACATTGGGAAACATCTGTTTACTATTTTACAGTATGAGTTTCTTGTGTCTATGTAGTATTTTATAAATACAAGAGATAATGGAACATCTATCTGCAGATAAGACAAACTACTGTATGCTCTTTTATCTCCAGGAAAGGAAAGACTTACCAGGAAAAGATAAAATACTTGAATGCAATAGTTTATTATGATTTTTTTCACAGATGTTATGGGCAATGGGCACAGAAATACATTTCCAGAAATATTACAGTGATGAGTACTCTGCGGGGTTGGTTTCTTTAGCAAACAGAATTATATCCTACAATTAGTGTAAACAAGTGTAAGATTAAGAATCCCCTGCGTAGCGGTGTGATTGTTCAGCCTCGCGGGAACAAAAAGGACAATTGGGACTTACGTGCGAGTAATACATTGCAACAAGAAATGGGATTAATCAAAATGG